>CM066032.1:1595175601-1595361109 GCA_033557465.1 Ichthyophis bannanicus
AGTTGAAATCCAAGTTTTCGCTCCTGTTCGATGTAAAGGAATAACAGATATCTGAGATGCTTGAATGTTGCTTGTAAACCGCGCTGATTTTAAAGAGCGCGGTATATAAAAACAATAAATAAATAAATAAAATAAATGAGTCAGAAGCAGTAAAGCTGTTTGGTTTTAAAAATAGTGGAAAAAGCCAGAAGCTTTGGAACTGTCTGACGTGGTGAAGTCTGATTAAAGGAAGCACCAGTCTTGAGCTAGCCAGTCAAACTCAATGAGTGCTGTAAATGCTAGAAGTTAAGAAGCCAGTACTTGCTAACTGGAATGTGAAGAGTGCAATGCCTTAAGGGTTTGATACAAACGTTTAGCAGCTTATTGAAGAAGCCAAGGGGCTGTGCAAAGCCCTGAGTGATTTAAGCTGGTGCCATATCAAGTCTGGGATTGAGAAAGGATTTTACTACTCTGTTTGAATAAGCTGATGGAGAAGAATAATGCATAGACTGTGCTGTAACATGTAAGCTTTGTTTCTGTTGGAGAAGTATCCAGTATTTTTATGTTCTTGTAATTACCTGAACTGATGCCTACGAAGTTCAGGGGGCAGTAGAAATAGTATCTGTGCAAAATAAATTTTCCTGTTACCCTTAAAACCCTCGGCTGTATATTCTTAACACAACTACACTATTGAGAGATCAGCAATACTACAAGGGACATCAAGAGGTAACGCCCTCTACTATTAGGCAACCGCCTGACCAGTAGGAGGCCTTTACAACTGTCACATCAGCTCCAGCTGGATCTGGGACCATGCCTGCTGGGCTCGCTGTGTGTGAGCAGCCTCTCTGCACAACAGAGAAGATGTCACAATGACCCTATGTGGGTGCGCCCCCCAGATCATCTGTGCCCAGCTGCTGTTGTGGGGATGGGGAGGGAGCCAGGAACTCTAGGTCCACAGGATCACTCTCATCAGGTCACTGCCGCTGTCCTGCACTGTCGGTGGGGGAAAGCTGTTATCCTGCACTCTGAGTAGCCTCCCACAGGTCTGAGGTATCATCCCTGGACATGGGGAGCTGAGCACCAGCAGGAGCACCTGTGAAGACACAGACAACATAGGTAGGTCAAACATGTCACCTGTTACCACAGACCACTCAGGAGTGTCACTGTGGCAGCCATGAAGATGGCCGTACTGGGACAGAGGTTCAGTCACTGCTGGCAGGTATATACTCAAGCACCTGGGCATGTCCCAGTTGCACATGGTGGCATGTGCACAGACACTTCCACAGGTGCACGCCGCCACTAGCTCTGGGGCTGACAGCCTGCAAGTACATGGCTGTGTACCTGCTGCACAGGCCACCAACAGAGCAGACACATGCAAAGGGTGTGTGCCATGCAGTGATACCATTTTATGCAATACTAGGCTGGCGGGATTGATGGCTGGGTGCACACAGATGCATGCACACAGTTCGAGATGGGATACCAGGACGCATGGCTGTGACATGCTAAGAACCCATGCACCTTGCTCTTGGGAGGGCTGCAATGTGTTGAGGGGCCCAACACCCTCCACAGTGGCTGGGTCAATAGTCCCCAGGACAAGTTGCTCCAGCTGTTTCAGCTGCTCTCCCTGCCCATCAGGGCCCACACACTGTGCCTTCCTGGCAGTGTAGTGCCGCCACTTCCTTTTCATGTTTTCTATGTTGAGGTTGCGATGGTAGACCACGTTGACCTGCTGGCAGACATCTAGCCCCTGGCGCTGTTTCTCATAGGCCCCCACCCTTGATGACACCTCTCTAACCAACATTGGCAGCCACTGAAGGATCCTGTCCAGCATGAGGGTCACCTCACCCTCTGAGAACTTGCTTTTCCGACTAGCCACCTTTGGTGCTATCACCCCAGAACTGCACACTCTCACATACAAAATGGATGCTAGTTAGGGATGGGCCCAACTGAGACATCCCCGTATATGCAGCACCATGTATGTCGCAGCATGGACATCCCCACACACGTGCACAGAGACACACATGCACAGAGGCATAGCCATGCACAGGACACCCACTGGGGCAGCAACCATGGCCCCAGGCAAGCCTGCACAAACAGCCACAGCTATGGGTTAGTGGGAAAAACACCAGCAGGCAGTGACTGTCAGTGTTGCTGTGCCTGTAGTGTAGTGGGGATAGTAAAGGCAAAGGACAGGGGTATGAGTTCTACACCATCAACAGTGGCGACAGCCATGTGCCCTCTCATCCCTCCAGCAGAGAGATGCGTGTGCCTGGGTAACATGATGCTGGCCACTGCATGTGTCATTGGGGTACAGCCGAGGGTGAAGGACTGGCACGTACACATCGCTGGATGCATGTACATGTGCGGATACATATCTGCTTCCATGGAATGTACTGTGTGTATGTGCCCTGCATGTGATGTCAGTTACACGTATATGTGCACATGCACCTCCTTGGGACAGCCTGGGATTTGAATGCATAACCACAGGACAGGTACCAAGTGTGATTGTGTTGAGATTCATCTGCATCTGCCAGATAACAGTCACCTTCAAGTATGTGTGTGATGGGAGGGCACCACTGGGCTGCCAGCTGTTTGGAGGAGGACACCATGGAGGACATCTGCAGATGGCATGCGATGGCCATGCTGCATTGTTCTGACCAGGATGGGGAGGAGACAGCAAGGAGGCACTCACACACAGGTGTCCTGAGGCAGAGGATCAGATCCATGGACATGACGGATGAGGCCTGTGTTGCTAGGTTCTGCTTCGATACAGCTGCAATACATGACCTGTGCCACATCTTGCAAACATCACGCACAGGGGAAATCCGTTACCTGCACATATCAAGGTTACAGCTGCATCGGCCTTTCTTGTGATTGGGTCATTCCAGATTGTGCTATCTGCTGCTGGAGGACTCAGCCAGATGTCCATATCAAGGTTCCAAATGCAGTTCCTGCGCACCTACATGCGAAGCATGGTGCAGAACATAGTCTTTCCCCACACACAGCAGCAGAAGCACCAGACTATGCAGGATTTCCATGATTTTTTTATTTATTTATTTATTTATTTAACTATTTCTTTTATACCGCCCCTTCCAGAGATCAAGGGCGGTTTACATATAACAAGTTAACAGTCATGTACTCAGTTTGTATACATTTTACATAGAACATAGAACAATAGAAATCAACTATTTACATTAAACAGTAAATATAACATTTATAGGTATTAAAGCAAACACATTAAACTTTATACAAATGAATATTTACAGTGTGTGGTGTGTGTGGTGTGTGGGGCAGGAATTGGTGTAGGTGCTTGGTGTGGTGGATGGAAGCCACATGGCTCTCTGACTCCCATGTCGCAATGAGGCTGCCTACCAAAACCACAAATACTACAACTCAATGAACATGCAGGTGGTGTGCAGTGCTCATGTTGAGATCACTGATGTTGTTGCTAAATATCCAGGATCCTGCCATGACTCCTACATCTTGAACCAGTCTGGTATCCATGCCCACCTTGAGAGGAGCCAAATTTCAGGAGGCTGGCTACTTTATTGGCTGACGCACAAACACCCCATACCAGGGACACACAGCGCACAACATGGGGAGACATGCATAGGGCAGGCAGTGAGGGGGCAACTCTCCCTGTCACACAGCACACACATGCGTGCTGTGCAGCGGATGGCCTGGTTGGGGGGGGGGGCGCTTAGCACAGACCATGTGTGGGGACTCCAGGAGGATCTGGAAGGCTCTGCATATTAACATTGGTCTTCAGTGAACACGCCATACTCACAGAACCAACAAGAAACACAGAGAGCGACATGTGAACAAGGAAGTCAGGAATCCAGTGACCCCAACACAGCCACATTTCAGCATGAGCCTTCATCAGGGGGTAAACCTCAGAACATAAATAATACATCAAAATCACTTTTGTATAAAAACATATACATTAATAAAAAGAGAGAAAACAAATTAAAAAACATTGTATCGGGGGAGGAAGTGACGTCACCCGCCAGTATGGCCGCGTGAGAGGCGAGCTCCGGACTCAACCCCGAGTAAAAGTGAATAAAAACTACCCGTACTCGATGAAGAAGATTGTGGAGGAGAGTGTGGCGTTCAGTGCAGGTGGAGGAGTCATGGCAACGCGCAAAAAGACCGCAGATCTATGGGATTATGCGTTTGGAGCGGCTAGTGTGAGCGGGGCTACCGCCGAAGCTAAAATGGCGGGAGAAGAGCGAGCGCGGAGCGAGCAGGCCGAGCAACAGGGTGCTGCAATGGAAAGAGGTCCAGGGAGTAGCGGAGATACGGCTGCTCCTGCGGTGACGAGAGATGAGATGAAGGAGTGGTTTGCAGAGGTGAAAGCGGAGGTACAGTCAGCAAAGAAAGCGCTCGGCAAATTAATGAGTGGATTGAGAGAGGAGGTGGGGGTAGTAACCCAACGGATGGGAGACCATGAAAACAGGCTGCAGTCGCTGGAAATGCAGCAAGAGGAATGGGAGTCGCGCATTAAAGGAGAAGAGGACTGGAAGGAGCAAATTCAGATGAAGTTGGAGGATTTAGAAAATAGCTCCAGGAGAAACAATCTGAGAATCAAAGGGGTGCCAGAGGAACTTGAGTTTAGAGACTGTGCTAAAGTGGCGGTGGCAGTGTGCCAGGAAGCGTTGAAGCAAGGAGGAGAGGAAATGGAGGAGGCAGATATACAACTGGACAGAGCTCACTGGGCCTTAGGCCCTATACGTAATAACCGGCCTAGAGATATCGTCATATGCCTATGGGACTATAAGCTGAAAGAAAAGCTTGCGGTAAAGATGAGGGGGCTGAGTACCTTCTTATGGCAGGGATACTTTGTGGCCATATATGCCGACCTGTCCTTAGGGACTCTACAGCGGAGAAGGGCTATGGCACCTGTCACCAGTCAATTGAGGAAGAAGGAACTGCAGTACCGCTGGCTTTACCCATTTGGCCTGGCGTTTACCAAGGGGGAAAAGACCTAGAAAGTGCATTCCCTGGCAGAGGCTTATGCGGCGGCGGCAGGGGTGGGGACCCCGGAGGAGGATGACTCAGCGGAAGGCCTGTGGCAGGACCAGAATGGTGAGCAGCGGCGGCAGCAGCGGGAAAAGGAGCACGGAGACAGAAGGGAGGAGTTGGAGCGTGACCAGCGGAGACCACAGCGGAGAGGGGCCAAGCGGTGATCCGGAGGAAAAGGACTGTGGATATGTAATATAATGGGGGGTTGAGGTTTGGTGGTAACTGGTCAATAGGGCAAAAGTGGGGTTGTAAGGGTTTAGGGGGGGGTGGAGGGGGAGATATGACTCTTGCTGTGGTTCTGATGCTCTTTGAGGGGGGTAGGGGTGAGTGGAGGAGGAGTTGGTGGGAGAGTTGGGGAGAGATGCTAGATCATGAGGTTGGTGGGGGGACTGAGCAAAGTGGTTGGGGTGGATGTAGAGGGGGGAAGAAGGGTGGGCGGGGGAGTTATGATAAGGAGGGGGGGTCTGGGAGTGGTGGGGGCGGCACGACTCCAGGATGGCCTCAAGAAGGAGTGAGGGGGAGGGGGAGGGGAGGGGGGAGGGAGGGAGGAAAGGGGGGTAGGGGGAGGGTGGGGGAGGGGGCAGAGAGGGGGGAGGGGTAGAA
Organism: Ichthyophis bannanicus; assembly: GCA_033557465.1. Lineage (NCBI taxonomy): Eukaryota > Metazoa > Chordata > Amphibia > Gymnophiona > Ichthyophiidae > Ichthyophis > Ichthyophis bannanicus. The sequence continues at coordinate 1,595,181,206 of CM066032.1, forward strand.
GGGCTGATAGGGAACAGTTGGTGATGGGTATCATGAATGATAAGGGCTTGCAAACATGGCGGAAGAGGCGCTTCCTGGAAAGAGAAAGGAGGAGGATGAAGGCAGACTTCCTGTGTGTGCAGGAAACGCATCTGAAGGTGGGCCAGGAGGGTTTGATGTGTTCAGCGCTGTATCCGCGGGTGGTGCTCACTGGACAAAGGGCGCAGCCAAGGAAAGAGGGGTGGGGTGGGGATCATGATAGGGAAGGAATATAAGGATGCAGTACTGGAGGAAAGGAGGGATAAGCAGGGACGGTGGGTGGCGGTCAGGATCAAGGTGCAAGAGGAGCAAGTGTGGATTGTGAGCCTCTATGCGCTGTAAACGGGGGCGCTGGGTGAGAATGTCCACAGTCTTGGCAAAGGCAAATATTAGTATGACTTGCAAAGGATTGTGGGAAATGTAGTCCATTCATACCAGAATCATCCGTTCACAAATAAATGAGTTGTGCTTGCTCGAGTGTTAAGCAAAGAAAATATATTTTATTTATGGGGTTATTTCTCCCACACAGATATACTTGGTAGCACAAAAGGATACTTGCTTTCAGTATTATACTTTGGAAAAACAAATCAGGAACAACAACTGAACTTCTTAAGTAATCAATTAAACAAACAATAAAGACCTTGATGGGAACAGAAAGGTCTTTCTGTGGGCTCCTGCTAATACCTTTTAGCAGTGCTCCAAAAACAAAACCAAAACTCAAAAAGTAATCAAAAACTGTTCTTTTTCAAGGATAACTTCTTGTATTTTCACACACACCCAGAAGTGTCCTTTTAGAGCCCACGTGCAATTATGCAAGGCTTAATTGCTAACCATTAACCAGCTGCAAACTTCTTGGCTGGTTTACTTTCTATACGTGGCTCAAATCTTACTCAAAAGCTTTCTTGTAAACTTTTCTGAGTAGATAAAAGAACAGGATATATTTCTTTTTGATGGTTGGTGTATTTGTGAAAGTATATTACCACAGAAGCCTAGATAGATAGCAATCCATGTATTCACTCTGATCATTTAAAATATCTCCTTCTTCTTCAACTATCATAGAATCAATATCATGGACTGGTTCAGAGGAATTTCTTAATGAAGCACTCTCAGGACAATACTGGTTTCCCTGCTGTCTTCCAAGTGAAGAGCTAGGGCAAAGATCAGTGTTCATACCTGAGCTTCCATTGCTGTTAGAGTCCCTCTCCAGATATCTTGGCCAGTATGTAGTCCAGTTTTTATGTCCAGCCTTCCAATCAAGATCCCTGGACACTGGGTCTCTCTTCACATACCTTCTTGCACTGGTCTTAGGGCCCCTTCCAAATGCAGCCGTCTCCCTCACAGGTGCCGTCCGGGGATTCCTGGCTCTGTAACCCCACTCCTCTGACTTTCCCCAGTCCAATGGAGTATGCTTGCCTCTGGAATGACTCCCAGCACACGTACTGCTATGGACTCCTTTAGACCTCCAAGATGCTTTCCTCTTCTTTCTTCCACGCTGTTTCTTGCTCTCTCTGTCCTTGAGCTCTGGGTTCCTCTGCTCCTGCTCCGTCTCTTTCTGATTCTGTGTAGAATAGACTTTACTTTTAACTTGTTGAGAGGGATACTCCACCCTAGCACAGCCCAGCTGTGCTGAATCAAGCCCTGCCCTTGGAGATGAGTGATTGGGGATTACCTCATAGTTCTCCTGATTGAACACACGTTTCCCCACTTCAGCTCTTCTATAGGGTGTTTGAAACCTGGTGCATTCTGGGACTGGTAGTCTTTTATGGAAACATTCTGTTTTATTATTTCTACCAGCAAAGACATGTTGCTTGTTCAGAGCCAATTCACCTCTATTATAGCTCCTTCCTGAACTATGATAAGCTTCCTTATCACATACCCCCCTGCTTAAGTTATTACGGACTGGTGCAACTGGTGAAACTTCCTCTTTACAGTCCGTAATATGGGAAAGGGCATCCGCATTTTTTTTTTTTTTTGAAACGTTTATTTTCATTTTGCAACAAACAAAGAAACAACACACCAAAAGATACAAAACAAGTATACAATAAGGAAAAGTAAACCCATTACCCCCCACCCCGGTGCTTCTTCTCTACCCGTTTGTATCAGCATGTGAGCGCTTCCAGTTAACAGTGATTATACATCAAACAATCAAAAATATCCACAATACAGCATGATCATGAGACAGAGATATATACAAAGTTAGACAGTCAGATGAGAGCATTTAGCAAAATGTACCTATTCATTGAACATCTTCCATTAAGACCAATAAGAAGGAGTCTGAACGGAGGAAGCACACAGACGAGGTATTTGTTCATATTTACTGTAGAGACAGGCATGATTCCACCATTCATTGAGGCTCAGATGGGAACTAATTTCCCAGTATTACTCAATGAGGGAAACAGCAATGCCAAGCATAAAGTTCAAAAGGAGATAAGCCATTTCTTGGGAGAGAGGGGATCCCCGCAACTGGGCGAAGTCCCACTACCCTCCGAGAAAGGGACTCCTGAGAGTGCAATATAGACTAAATACGACCCCAGACCCGACGCCAGTTATACTGTAGTGCGGGATATTCATGCATAACATTAAATGAAGTAATAAACCAATGGCCACAGGACGTGTCCAGCAACCATTACCCTGAGTAGTGTTCCATATGTCTAAACTGTGAGGAGTGTAAAAACACCGGTGGGCTAAAAAGAAGAGGGTCTGAGTGAGTGAGGCGGGTCGGAAACCCGTGTCCCTCTGCTCCAGATAAGGCTCCATTGCTCCGAGGTTAAAGTCACATGCAATTCTCTCTCCCATACTTTCTGCGCTATAGAGGTATCTCTAGTGATAGCATTACATAAGGTTTAGTAAAATTGGATGCTACACCCGGTAAACTACCGAGAGATCGGAAGTTTCCAATCAACCTTATGCAGAGAGTGCCGATGGCGGGAGTACTCTAGTGCTCCGAATGCAATGCTGAAGTTACACTGACCAGAGTCGGGAGTCGAAAGGTTGCATAGGAATATTAAAGGCACCTAAAGTGTCGAAAAACATTGGTGGATAGTGGGAGTCTAATGGGAGAGTCATACCAGGGAGTAAGGTAAAAGGAATCGGTGAGCAAAGGCCCGCTACTATATCTAGCCTCACAGGTCTACTCGGTACTGGAGCTTCCAACCAACAAGCACCTTGTTTGAGAAGAAAAGATTGAGGGAGCACTTGAATAAAATCGCCACCAAGTATTAATGGAGCATTAGCGGAGGCCGAGGCCAACTGCGCAAAACTTGCATAGTGAGCAGGGTTGTCCACATTCGGGACATAGTGCAAATACACGTGAATTCACTATCTCCAACCTCAAGGTGTACACGGGCCCATCTACCCTCCATGTCAGCGCTAATATCAGGTACAGTAGCGTGCAAAAACTTCTTGACCAGAATGGCTATCCCGTACCATTGGGAAACAGTGGGAGAGTAGGCAGCTACCATGTGAGGCCTAGCATTGAGTTTCAGTGTTTCAGCAGAGTGTAGTGCGTTTCCTGAAGAAACACCTAATCAACGTGCTCGTGGCTAAGATAGCTAAGGATTTTCTTTCTGCTGAGTGGACCAGCAATGCCTTGTACGATGAATAATAAGATTTTACATGAGGCCATTCAGAAAAGTTAAAATTCTGAGCATGATAGCACACATAATTTCACTGTGTCCCTCAAACTGACTGTATCTGGCTGTACACATGACATAGGAAAATAAGCTAATATAATACAATGAAGCGCCCCACATTAACAAAGATAACCGCAGTACGGTAGAGGAGAAGCAAAACCCCAAAATTACTGGCGACCATGTGTCTGCGGGGAGAAACCCCCGAGAAGGCCGGAATTGAAAAAACATATAACCTGTAGGACTGTGCGTGCTCCGAATCCGACCGAGGCACACATCATGAAGGGATAGGAGACCAAAGACAAAAGTCATACAGAGAAAGAAAGAAAGTCCAGGCTATTTCTGTGCTGGGCTATGATCGCCGCATCGGGCCCTTCAAAATGGCGCCGCATCGGGCCCTTCAAAATGGCGGACAGAGCCGGCAGATAAGAGTCCAAAATTTGGGATTAGCGCATCTGTTCTGCTTCTTTAGAGTCCAAAAATGTTGATAATAGATCAGGATCCTCGAACGTCCTGGTCTGGTTATGGAGAGTCACTCGGAGCTTCGCTGGATACAACAGGCCAAAGCGAGCCTGTAGCTGTTGAAGTCGAGGGCGAAGAGCAAGGAGTTTCTTCCGACGGTCAACGGTAGGCTTTGCCAAATCAGGAAAGAAGGAGACCTTACGACCTTCATATTCCAAATGATGATTCGCTCGGGCAGCATGTAAAATTTGTTCCACTTGTTGATATCGTAGCAAGCTAAAGATAATAGACCGGGGGGTCGTGCGGTTGAGCGCCATGCGGGCAGGAACACGGTGTGCTCGATCGATTTCCAGTTCTCTGTGAAAAGTAATCTTCAGCAAGGAGGGAAGAGTTTTGAGCAAGAATTCTCTTATATCTCCTGCTTCCACTCCCTCCGGCATTCCAAGGAGCCTCACATTGTTGCGACGGGCGCGATTATTGCTATCTTCCAACTCCTTTTGAAGATTCTGTATCTGGCGCTCAGCCTCGTCCAGTTTGCCCAAGCGCACCTCGTGCGAGTCGAGGACCCCCGCCATATTGTCCTGCCGTAATGAAAGACCTTCAAGTCGGTCTTGGAGCACTCCAAAGTCTTCTCGCATGGCTCGAAGCGCTTCTCCATTAGACTGCACCAATTCCTTCACGCCGCGTATTTCCTCCAAAATCTCCAGGTGCATTGCGGGGTTTTCACGAAATGGAACCATCTTCTGCGGGGAGGATACCTCCGTTTTGGAGCGTTTTCCGTGAGAAGAAGAAGGAGACCCGAAGTCCAAGCGCAAGAAGGAGACCCGAAGTCCAAGCGCGCTGGTTTGTGGGCCGCCATCCCCCCCGAGGTGCCCCGGTCAGCTCGGAGCAAAATAGTAAATTTATATAGGTATTAAGTCAGGATTCTGAGTAGGCCTCTCGGGAGCTTCAACGCAAAGCGTCCTACCCGCTGGACATCAGGCTCCGCCCCCCCGGGCATCCGCATTTTTGTGTAACTTCCCAGCACGATGTTCCACTTGAAAATCAAATGCCTGTAAGGCCATGTACCAGCGTGTCAACCTGGCATTGTGGTTCTTCATTTGTTGCAACCACTTAAGTGGGGCATGGTCTGTGACCAATTGGAACTTTCTCCCTGTAAGGTAAAACCTTAATGCCTCCACTGACCACTTTATAGCTAAACATTCTTTTTCTATTGTGGAATACTTTTGTTCAGCCGGTGACAACTTCCTGCTCAGGTACATCACAGGATGCTCCTCCCCTTCATGACATTGGGATAGAACAGCTCCTAGCCCTACATCCGATGCATCTGTTTGAACCAGGAAGGGTTTCCTGAAATCCACCCCTTTCAGTACTGGTCCTGTACACAATTTCCCTTTTAGGACTGAAAATGCTTTTTCAGCTTCAGGAGTCCGTTTTAGCTGGTTTGGGCAATTCCTCCGCAGCATATCAGTGAAAATTGCACTTTTCTCTGCAAATTGTGGTATAAATCTGCGGTAGTATCCAATAAGTCCCAAGAAACTTCTCAGTTGTTTCTTTGTTGTTGGAGGGGGAAAATTCCTGATGCTATCCACCTTGCTCATTAGAGGTTTAATTTTCCCTCTTCCCACTAGGTGGCCTAGGTATTTTACCTCCCTGTTAGCAAAGGCACACTTCTTTGGGTTCAAAGTGATTCCCGCTTGCTTCATGGAGCATAAGACTGCCCTGATCCTCTTTAGATGTTCCGCCCAAGTGTTACTATGGATTATGACATCATCCATATAGGCAAAAGCATAATTTTGGTGGGTCGAAGTACCTGATCCACTAACCTTTGGCAGGTAGCTGCCGCTCCATGCAGTCCGAAAGGCATCCTCTTGAACTGGAAAAGGCCAACGGGGGTGCTGAATGCAGTCTTCGGCTTCGACTCCCTGGTTAGAGGGATTTGCCAATAGCCTTTTGTCATATCAAGGGTGGTTAAATATTGAGCTTGTCCAAGCTGGTCCAACAGCTCTTCAATTCTTGGCATTGGATATGCATCAAAAACTGATATTGCGTTTACCTGCCGGAAGTCAATACAAAATCTTAAAGAGCCATCAGGCTTTGGCACCAGGACTATGGGGCTATTCCAGGGACTCTTCGACTCCTCTATTACTCCCATATCCAACATTTCCTGGACTTGTGCCACCACTTCCTGTCTCTTTGCTTCAGGCAAGCAGTATGGCCTTTGACAAATTAATTTCCCAGGTGGAGTTATTATCTCATGGGCAACCAAATGTGTCTCCCCAGGTATGGGAGTCAACACCTCTGGGAATTCTTTAAGCAATTTCCTTATTTCTTCCTGTTGTACCACTGTCAGGTCCTCACCTATTTGGGGCTCTGACCTTTCTTTACAATCAGATACCTGGGGTCCCAAATCCTCCTCTTCATTCACCTCCCTTTCTCGGGCACAGGTGGCAGCTAGGCTTTTAACCCCTTTGTCTTCAGTAGAACCAAAGCCTTTGGTTCCACGCTCAGAATTTGACAGGGATGTGACCTCCTCCACAGGTGGGAAACCCAGTCTCTCACATATCAACTGAGCGATTCTGTCTCCCGTCTTCACATGATAATCGTTCTGTCCAAAATTAAATAACAGAACTTTAAGATTGCCCCTGTAATCGGGATCAATCACTCCCGCTCCCACATCGATGAAATACTTAAGGGCCAATGCGGACCTTGGGGCTACTCGCCCATAGCACCCAATGGGTATTTCAACTTGGAGTCCAGTGTCAACCAGGGCTCTCCCTTGGCTAGGTACAGTCACATTTTCTATACTGCACAGGTCAAACCCAGCAGCTTGAGGGGTTGCCCGCTTAGGAGCTTGGGCCTTCTCTGTGACCCTATGGTACTTCAAGACAAATGTCTGCTTCAGGGTAGTTTGGTCTTCTGGACGCTTAACCATCTTTTTAGCTGGGGTCTGGGGACTTCCAAACAAAGGCCCGGGAGCTATTACCATCATTCCTTCTCCCTCCTTCTTTCCTAGTCCTTCCACTAGACCCTGCTTAAATCTTGGCCAGTCTCTTCCTAGGACCAAATCAAATGGAAGCCTAGGCACCACTGCTAAAAGAACTTCCTCTTGTTCCCCCAGGCACTTAACCATTAGCCTATAGGTGGGATATGATATTGCAGCACCATGAATGCATCTGATGTGAACTTGGCTTTCAGGGGTTCTAGGCACAAATCCTTCTTGGGCCTCTATCCTCTTCCAAAGCCTCTTTGACAACATACTCTGGTCTGCCCAAGAGTCTAACAGAGCATTTGTGGTAATTCCCTGCACATCAACCATCAAAAGGAATCCTTCTTTGGGCTGTTTTGAATCAACACCCATCAAGCTAGTGTGTATCTGGCATCCCCTTTCCAAATGTCCCCATTTTCCACATTTGAAACATTTCTTTTTACTCCACTGTGTAATCTGGGTTGGCACAGTACCATTATTCTCAGAAACATTTTTAACCATTTTCTTTTCTGATACAGCACAGCTTGCCTCAGCACCAACCTTCAGAGGGCCACCTATTCTATGGCAAGCCTGCGTGACTTCCAAGAATCTCTCTGCTAGCATGGTTGCCTCTCCAAGATTCTGGCAATTTTGCTGTATAAGGAAAGTGTGCAAATCTTTAGGCACAGCAGACATAAATTGTTCAAGCATAATAATGTCTAATAACATTTCCACAGTCTTTCCCTCTGGCTCCAACCATTTTACAGCCAATCCTCTGATTCTCTGACTCAGAGCCCTGGGTGTTTCACCCACTCTTAATGCAGTAGCTCTAAACATTCGCCTATACTCTGAAATAGACAACCCTAGGCGATCTCTAATAGCAGCCTTTACATCTTTATAATTCAAAGCCTGTGCTGCTGGCATTGCTCTATAAGCTGCAAGCGCCTCTCCAGTTAATGAGGCTGCCAGCCTTACTGCCCACTGGGTCTCTGGCCATGCTAATGCTTGTGCCACTCTCTCAAAAGATTCAAGGAAATCATCAACATTATCATCTGGAGTCAGCTTCCCAAAACTAAATGCCCCAATTCCCTGATTGAGTCCCACACTGTCCACATGTGGTATACCAGTAGTTACTGCTGGTCTTGCATCCGGTCCACTTTGGTTATGCAGAGCAACTAAGGCTTCCACCAGATCAAGCACTGGCTTCTGCTGGTCCATTAATGCTTTCATAGCAGTGTCCTGAGCCTGCTGCGCTAGCTCCTGTTGCCTGCTAAACTGGGCTGCCATCCAGCTGGCCATTTCCCTCGGATCCATCTTGATCCCTGCAAGAAAACAAAAGAAAAAAAAACACAGAGCAGCACCCTCTACACAGGTGTTTTCCTCCTATTTTTTTTTCAATTACCCCTGTGCCTTACTCCCATCCACCACTAGACATGCCCAGGTACTTATTACCTTATGACAGTGATGAATCCAGCTCTACACAGGGTCTTTTCCTCCTGGGACAGCCACCTGGAACAGCCACCTCTTTCCTCCAGTGTTGTTAAGGGAAAATCCTTTTTTCCAGCTTTTAACTTGAACTTTCTTTTTTTCTTCAGACTTCAGTTGTAATCCTTATCATGTAAATCCTTTGCGCAAAAGCAATCTGAAAAACTACGCCAACTGTAAACGGGGGCGCTGGGTGAGAATGTCCACAGTCTTGGCAAAGGCAAATATTAGTATGACTTGCAAAGGATTGTGGGAAATGTAGTCCATTCATACCAGAATCATCCGTTCACAAATAAATGAGTTGTGCTTGCTCGAGTGTTAAGCAAAGAAAATATATTTTATTTATGGGGTTATTTCTCCCACACAGATATACTTGGTAGCACAAAAGGATACTTGCTTTCAGTATTATACTTTGGAAAAACAAATCAGGAACAACAACTGAACTTCTTAAGTAATCAATTAAACAAACAATAAAGACCTTGATGGGAACAGAAAGGTCTTTCTGTGGGCTCCTGCTAATACCTTTTAGCAGTGCTCCAAAAAACAAAACCAAAACTCAAAAAGTAATCAAAAACTGTTCTTTTTCAAGGATAACTTCTTGTATTTTCACACACACCCAGAAGTGTCCTTTTAGAGCCCACATGCAATTATGCAAGGCTTAATTGCTAACCATTAACCAGCTGCAAACCTCTTGGCTGGTTTACTATCTATACGTGGCTCAAATCTTACTCAAAAGCTTTCTTGTAAACTTTTCTGAGTAGATAAAAGAACAGGATATATTTCTTTTTGATGGTTGGTGTATTTGTGAAAGTATATTACCACAGAAGCCTAGATAGATAGCAATCCATGTATTCACTCTGATCATTTAAAATATCTCCTTCTTCTTCAACTATCATAGAATCAATATCATGGACTGGTTCAGAGGAATTTCTTAATGAAGCACTCTCAGGACAATACTGGTTTCCCTGCTGTCTTCCAAGTGAAGAGCTAGGGCAAAGATCAGTGTTCATACCTGAGCTTCCATTGCTGTTAGAGTCCCTCTCCAGATATCTTGGCCAGTATGTAGTCCAGTTTTTATGTCCAGCCTTCCAATCAAGATCCCTGGACACTGGGTCTCTCTTCACATACCTTCTTGCACTGGTCTTAGGGCCCCTTCCAAATGCAGCCGTCTCCCTCACAGGTGCCGTCCGGGGATTCCTGGCTCTGTAACCCCACTCCTCTGGCTTTCCCCAGTGCAATGGAGTATGCTTGCCTCTGGAATGACTCCCAGCACACGTACTGCTATGGACTCCTTTAGACCTCCAAGATGCTTTCCTCTTCTTTCTTCCACGCTGTTTCTTGATCTCTCTGTCCTTGAGCTCTGGGTTCCTCTGCTCCTGCTCCGTCTCTTTCTGATTCTGTGTAGAATAGACTTTACTTTTAACTTGTTTAGAGGGATACTCCACCCTAGCACAGCCCAGCTGTGCTGAATCAAGCCCTGCCCTTGGAGATGAGTGATTGGGGATTACCTCATAGTTCTCCTGATTGAACACACGTTTCCCCACTTCAGCTCTTCTATAGGGTGTTTGAAACCTGGTGCATTCTGGGACTGGTAGTCTTTTATGGAAACATTCTGTTTTATTATTTCTACCAGCAAAGACAGGTTGCTTGTTCAGAGCCAATTCACCTCTATTATAGCTCCTTCCTGAACTATGATAAGCTTCCTTATCACAGCGCCTAATGTGCAACGGGGTGAGTTCTTTGAAAAGTTCTGGTCAGAGGTGGAGGGGTGGGGGTTAGTGCCTATGGTTGTGGGAGGGGATTTTAATATTTCAGTAAACCCAAAACTGGATAATACGGGAGGAGGAGGTGAAGGTGGGGGGATAGATAGACGGAGCCTAATGCGCCTAAAAGAGGAGTTGGGGCTGGTGGACATATGGAGGAGAAGGCACCATGGGGAGAAGGGGTATACTTTTTATTCAGCTCCACATGGGACGTATAGCAGGCTAGATATGCTTTGGATTAGTGGGGACTGGCAAGCCCGGACGAGGGAGGTGGACATTTATTTATTTATTTACATTCTCTTATATACCGCGCTATTCTGCATCAGTGCGGTTTACATTGAACAAACTGAAATTACATTGAACAGGGCATTATAACTTGGTGATAACTATTTTACAGGGAACATGGGCTATGGATGGTTAAGTGGCTTGCCCAAGACCACAAGGAGCACCTGTGGGACTAGAAACCCCAGTCCTTCCAGCTCAAGGTTGCTGTCCTCTAGTGGGATTTGAACCCCCGACCTTCCGGCCTGAAGTACATTGGCACCATTACTTGGTCAGACCATGCACCGGTGCATATTGTGTTTAATTTAAAGGAAATAGATACGGGCATTAAATTTTGGAGGCTGAACGAGGGACTTTTACTGGAGAGGAAGCATGTGGAGAGCCTGAGGGGAGTAATACAGGAGTATATGGAATATAACTTAGGGGGGGAAGTGCCGGTGGGGGTAGCGTGGGATGGGTTGAAGGCGGTGGTGAGGGGTCATCTTATAAGCCTAGCTGCACAGGTTAAGAGGAAGAGGAAACAAGTGGAGGAAGAGCTGGTGCGGCAAATAGGGGATTTGGAGAGTAAGCATCATGCAAGGGGGGATCCCATGATATTGGCGCAGCTGCACAAATTAAGGGGGGAATTGTGCCAGTTGGGGGCAGAGGAAGTGGCGTATAATTTGATAAGGTTGAAGCAAGGGTGGTTCAAGGGAGGGAATAAAATAGGGAGGAGATTGGCTAGGCGGTTGAAGGCGAGGCAAGTGCAAGCTACTATTGGAGGAATTCAAAATAAACAGGGGGTAATGGTACATATACCAAAGGAGATTAGGAAGGTGTTCGTGGAGTATTATGAGCGGCTGTACAGCAGTGAGATACGGGGTGGAGGGGAGAAGGGAGTAGAATTTTTGGCCGAATGTCAGATACCCTGCCTTACGGTAGCAGAGGGGGAGGAGCTGGGACGCCCAGTGGAGGGGGAGGAAGTAGGGAAGGCGATTAAATCCCTCAAAGAACGGAAGGCACCCGGGTTAGATGGAGTAACTGGGAAATTTTATAAAGTGATGCAGGAGGGGATTCAGGAATTCTTAAAGAGGGTGTTCAATGGGGTGTTGAGGGGGAGGAGTTGCCTCGATCCATGTCAGAGGCGGGCATCACTGTCATCCCGAAGCCGGGGAAGGATGCTATGACCTGTGGAGCATATAGGCCGATATCCCTCATTAATGTAGATGCGAAGCTGTTGGCTAGGATACTGGCAGCAAGGCTTCAAAATGTTATGCAGAAATTGGTGCATAAGGACCAGACCGGCTTTATTAAGGGTAGGCAGGGAGGGGACAATATTAGAAAGCTGTTAAATGTGATCTGGGAGATGCAGAGCATGGGAAGGGAAGTGGTGTTTCTCACGGTTGACGCCGAAAAGGCGTTTGATAGGGTGGAATGGGGTTTTATGTGGCAGGTATTGGAAAGAATGGGCCTGGGGGGGAGGTTTATGGGTTGGGTACAGGCGTTGTATAGGAGTCCGAGTGCCCGGATAAGGATAAATGGGGGATATTCGGACAGTTTCGGCCTCAGTAGGGGGACGAGGCAGGGATGCCCGCTGTCACCCCTGTTATTCGCGTTAGTTATTGAGCCTCTAGCGGCGTATATCTGGCAACAGGTGAACATTGAGGGGGTACGGGTGGGGGATCAGTTTAGCAAGGTGGCATTGTTTGCAGACGATGTGATCTTTACGGTGAGCAGACCATTTTGGAGTCAGCCTAACTTAGTAAAAGCTATTGAGAGATATAGTTCAGTGGCGGGGTACAAGATGAATGCTAGTAAAACGGAAATATTGGGGTTCAATCTAGCGGAAGGGTTGGAACACCGTTTAAAGGCGGCATTTCCATTTAAGTGGGTGCAAGGGTGTTTCCACTATCTGGGTATCCAGCTAGGTAAGTCCTGGAGTAGTATCAATGATTGGAATTATAGGCTCCTTCTGAAAAATCTCCGACACGATATGGCTAGATGGCAGAGGATCCATTTATCTTGGTTGGGAAGGATAGCCACGATTAAGATGAATGTCCTGCTGCGGATTTTGTTTATCTTTATGGCGCTGCCGAGTAGGGTCCCGAGAAGAGTGCTGAAGGAACTTCAGGACTTGATTATGCAATTCATATGGGCGGGGAAGTCCCCTAGAGTGAGCCGGGTGATGATGTATAGAGCACGGGAGGAAGGTGGGTTGGGGGTCCCCAATGGTAATGCATTATTATGAGGCGGCGCAGTTGTGGGATCTATTTGTATGGAGGGAAAGGGGGGAGGTCCCACAATGGGTGTTTATGGAAAAGGAAAGGGGTGAAAATTTATAGGCGAGAGTTTGGGGCAGCTTAGGGGTTAAGGGGGGTAAGAGAGGGGAGAACCCGCAGCGGGGGTTAACATGGGATGTATGGGGAAAATGGAAGAGCTTCTTGCTGCAGGAAAAGAGGTGGTCGCGAGAAATGCACCTGCGGGGTATGCCGGGGTTTGAGCCAGGGGTAACTGGAGGGATATTTAAAAAGTGGGAGGGGAGGGGACTGGTCAGGGTGGGGCAGGTGGTGGATGGAGAGGGGAGGTTGGTGCCCTTTTCGGAGTTGAAAGCAAAGTTTGGAGCCTTAGACAGAGAATACTATGCTTATATACAGTTGTGGCACTACTTGCAGCGGGGTGAGGTGAGAAGGGACTTAGCTAGGAAGAGTACAGCATTTGAGGAGCTTATGGAAAAAAAGGAGGATCTTAAAGGCCTGGTCTCATGGCTGTATCAAATCCTGAACAGTAAAGGGGGAGGGGGAAAGCGGGGTGGCAACAGAAGTGGGAGGCAGAAACGGAGGAGGAGAGATGGAGGGATATTTATGATAATGAACGTAGATTAGGGTGGGGAGCTTCGTTGGTGGAGAATTGTCTCAAACTTCGCTTAAGAATGGGGTGGACCCCAGCGTGACTTAAGGCAGTGGGAAAAGATGGGGAGGGTAATTGCTGGAGGGGGTGTGGGGAATGGGGGGATTTGAGGCATATGATGTGGGGTTGTCCTAAAATGCAGCGGGTGTGGAAAGAGGTGGGGAAGTTCTACCAGGAGGTGACAGGGGTGCAGATAAAGCTGGAGTGGGGTAGTGTTGGGTTGTTGGATGGGGAGGAGGGGGGAAGTATGGGGTATATTAGGTTTTGGCACTATTGTGTGGCGGCGTGTAGACTGGCCACTGTCACCAGCAGAGGCTAAACTAAGGTTATTTAGCTTAGTGCACTACTGGCCCTGACCTTTCTATAAAAAGAAAGTGTAGTTGCAAGTCGAGGGTCAGGTTTAAACAAGGATTTATTCCCCTCCCGGGGTTTTGCTGGACTTTCAAAAATAATACACTTCCAAACTCAAAAGATAACCATACTTCTGGTATAAACAAATGGATAAAGAAAAGTAGCTTCTTGCTTCACAAATCAAATGACAAAACAAAATATATCATCAAGGTAAACACCTGGGCAGTTTCCACCGTGCAGACCTGTTCTCTCTAGCAGGCTTATTAGCTCTCAGCGCAGAGAGGTCTCTTCAGTCATCACTAGAGAACAGTCCATCTTTTCCTCATAAGATAAACCTTCATTCTGGTCAGTACACATGGGCTCCTCAAGTGACTCGTCTTCCCTCGGGCAGAGAGTTTGTAACCTCCTCCAGTCAGTGACTGGTCTCTCTCTTCAAAACTCTCTTCCTGGTTAGGGAGATAATTATCTGAGCCTTGATACAATTGCTTTTCAGCTTTTCTGTTACACCTTGCTCTTGTCAGTTTGCTGCCAGGCTTCTCACACAAACATTCAGGCTCTGCTCTCATACAAATATCCTGAAGCAGTTCACTATCTCTATTATAAGGATGTGAATACCTTAAAAGCTTCTGGCTTTCATTAGCAAAGGGTTTTCTATGGTTAAACTCACTGTTGGAGAATAACTGCCTGTTATGTCTCCCAGCCCTTCTTGGCTTCTTATTCCAGGCCTCAGAATACACAGGGTTAGGCTGACAATACTCTGACCTTTTGTTGAAGGGTTTTTGGTTCTCTCTAACCTGCCAGGCTTCACAAGCGCTTGCAGCTTCTGTGTCATCAAAACCTTCGTCAGAGATCATACAGGAATCACATTCAGCCTCTCTTCCTGGATTCTCTCTCTCCTGGACTCGAGCATAATAAGGATTCTCCTTTCTGGCCTGCTCCCAAGCTCTGGCCTGTTCCTGCTCCTGCACTCGAACTAACTCTGTTTGCCTGCCTGCTTTCTTATGCAGAGTTATGGGCGTTTTCCTGCACATGTGCAGAGTGTTTCCCTCAGTGTTTGGGGAGTGTCTGTTGGCTGGGCGTGCCTTCAGGTCTCGTGCCTCAGCCTGCTCTGGTTGCCTATAGCAACTAGGAAGCTTTTTCTCTCCCTTTCTGTCAGAGTCTGTGCCGTACTCTTCAGCTTTTTGTGTCTTAAAGTTACAGGGCACATTTTCGGTGTTACACATCCCCCTTCTTAAGACATTACGAGCTGCTGACGTCCCCGTCGGACAGCGCGTAATTCTGCTCAACGCATCCGCATTACCATGCAGCTTCCCTGCACGGTGCTGTACCTCAAAACTAAAGGCTTGCAAAGCTAAGTGCCAGCGCGTCAGTCGTGCATTATTGTTGCGCATTTGGCTTAGCCATTTTAACGGTGCATGATCTGTTATTAAGATAAATTTCCGCCCCGTCACATAGTATCGCAATGCTTCTACCGCCCATTTGATGGCTAAGCATTCCCTTTCTACAGTAGAATACTTCCGCTCCGCATTGGACAGTTTCCTACTTAAGTAGGTAATCGGGTGTTCTACACCATCAAATTTCTGGGACATAACTGCCCCCAGTCCAGTCTCAGAAGCGTCTGTCTGGATAATGAATGGAAGCCGGAAGTCAACTCCCTTTAATACAGGAGCTTTACACAACTTCTCTTTAAGAGAGATAAAAGTCTCCTCGGCCTCGGGAGTCCAATGCACTTTATTTGGGGCATTTTTCCTAATCATGTCTGTAAAAAGGCTGCTCTCCTCCGCAAACCTGGGGATAAACCGCCGGTAGTAGCCGATTAGGCCCAAGAAGCTGCGGACATGCTTCTTTTCTACCGGTCGTGGGAAGTTCCGGACACTCTCTATTTTGTCCGCTAGAGGTTTTACCATCCCATTCCCAACTAAATGACCCAGGTATTTGGCTTCCTTAGCCGCAAAAAGACATTTTTTGGGGTTCAAAGTGAGACCCGCTTTTCGAATGGCGTTTAATACCGCCTCTACCCGTGATAGGTGTTCTAGCCAGGTGCCGCTATGGATAATAACGTCATCCATATAGGCCAACGCGTAATCTTGATGTGGCCTTAGGACCTGGTCAATAAGACGCTGGCACGTTGCCGCTGCGCCCTGTAGCCCAAATGGCATACGCCTAAACTGGTATAGGCCTAAAGGGGTGGAAAAAGCTGTTTTTGGCTTCGAATCCCTCGTCAATGGGATTTGCCAATAACCCTTGGTTAAATCGAGGGTTGTTAGAAACCGGGCCTGCCCTAGCCGATCTAACAGATCGTCGATTCTTGGCATGGGGTATGCGTCAAACTGTGAGATCGCATTTACCTGCCTAAAATCAATACAAAAACGAAGGGAGCCATCCGGTTTTGGGACGAGGACTATTGGGCTAGACCAAGGACTATGAGATTCCTCGATCACCCCCATTTCCACCATTTCCTTGACTTGGGCAATGACCTCGTTTTGCTTCGCCTCTGGCAACCTATAGGGGCGTTGTCTAATAACTTTCCCCGGAACTGTAATGACCTCATGGGCTACCAGGCGTGTTTCACCGGGCACCGCTGTCAAAACATCGGAGAATTTCCTTAATAGCCGGGCTAACTCTACCTGCTGATGTTCAGACAGGTCAGTACCTGTACGTATTTCGGGTTGTTCCCTCCAATCTGAGAGCTGAGGGCCTAAGTCCTCCTCTTTCCTTTCCTCAGCGATGGCTGCTAAGCCCTTAACATCTTTGCTGCCTGTGGAGCCAAACCCCCCAGACCCACGGCCTGTAGAGGTTAATGAGGATGTCTCTAACAATACCGGGAAGCCCACCCGTTCACATATCAACTGGGCTATTCTTTCACCCCTTTTTATTATGAAATCTTCTTCCCCGAAGTTAAACAGTAGGGCCTTGACCACCCCCCGATAATCCGGGTCTATTACCCCGGCCCCAATGTCAATTGAATGATTGACCGCTAGGCCAGACCGCGGTGCTATGCGGCCATAACATCCTTCGGGGATTTGAATGCTCAACCCGGTATCCACGAGGGCTTTCCCTCTCTTGGGGACTACTGTATCCTCATTGCTGAAGAGGTCATAGCCCGCTGAGGCTTCAGTAGCTCTTTGGGGACTCTTTACCTGCTGGGATGTTTTCGTGAAGTGCAACACAAACCCTTTTTTAATTGGGGGTTTCCCTTCCACCCGGGGTTTCCCAAATAAAGCACTTGGGATCTTTTGTGCAATGGCTTCAGTTATGTGGGCTTCGGACGATACCTCTCCCCTTAGTGGTTCTTCGGGGCCTACTTTCCCCTCAAGGCCTTTCCCCAATTCCTCCTTAAACGGGGGCCAGTCACGGCCTAGGACCACCTTAAAGGGAAGTCGGGGGACAACTGCCATGTGTACCTTTCCTCTGGTATTCAACCCATTCACACTCATGTCATATATCGGGTAAAAAGAGGAAGCACCATGCACACATCGCACTTTCACACGACCATCCGTACTATCCCACTGGGTAGGATTGTGGGCCTGAATGGCCTTCCACATTTCCTGGGAGACCATACTCTGGTCTGCCCCAGAATCCAGGAGTGCCACCGCATCTATACCCTCCACCTGGACATCTATAATAAACTCCTCCCCACCGTGTATTTCTCTCCCTGATACAAGGGCTATGTGTTCTTTACAGTCCCTATACACATGACCATTTTTTCCACAGTGAAAACATCTGATCACATTATTATAGCTTTTTACATTTTCTTTTGGAACCGTAGAAGCATAAGCTTTCCTTATACCAGGCATCTTTTCCATGCCTGTTACCCTCATCCTACTATCTCTAGAAGCTCTGGCCAATGCAGCTTCAAAGTAGCATTCGGTCATTTCCGCTGCTTCTCTAGTGGATTGACATTTTTGTAACAGCAGGAAAGCTTTTACTTCGGCGGGTACAGCTTCAAAATACTGCTCTAGCAGCACCGCATCCATTAAGGTTTCTATCGTGGCCCTTTCTGGAGCCAACCACTTTGCTGCTAAACCTTTCAACCTCTGCATTAAAGCTTTAGGTGTCTCCTGGGGCAAGAGCCTTGCCTCCCTAAAAAGTCGGCGATAATGTGTAGGTGTTAAACCTAGCCTATCTTGAACTGCCAATTTTACATCTGGATAACTGGTCACTAGGCCAGCGGGCATCGCCTTATAGGCCGCCAATGCCTCTCCCGTTAACGACATGGCGAATCGGACTGCCCATTGGTCTAGGGGCCACTTAGCCGCCTGAGCGATTCGCTCGAATGCGTCCGAATAATCATCAAAGTTATCACTTTTTTGTAAAGGTCCTAGTGCCAATGCACCATAGTGTTGTACTCCTACCGCCGTTGGTACCGGTACACTTTCCTCTGCAGCCGTAGTAGTGGATGTCCGCTGTAGTAGCGTGGTCACCAAGTCCAACAGGGGCTTTTGTTGCGCAGCCAGTGCTGCCATAGTCCTGTCCTGGGCCTGTTGTGCCAGCTCACTTTGTGCCTTCCACTGCTCTTCCATCCATTTCATCATTTCTTTGGAATCCATCTTGGCGCTTGCGGTATACCTGTATAGGCGAGAAAAAAACAGAGGGCCCACCAAGTGCGGCACACAATATATTTCTTTCTCCCTATCTACTTTTATCCAGGTATCTCTCTCCCCCTTTCTCCACAATCCTTACCACCCGTGCCCAGCCACTTGTACCTTAGCACGGTGAAGGATCTTATTTTGAGAAAGGTTCTCTGCACCTCCGTCCGGTCAGCTTGTGGATGTCCTTTCAGTATCAGGATTTTCTTCCTCTCAGGATTTCCTTTGCTGCTGTGAGTTCTTTTTCCTTTTTTTTTTTTTTTTCTTCTTCCAATCTGTTTCTCTTTTGAAAAAACTTTGGCAGTAGTATTGCTTTTTTTTTTTTTTTCAAAAATCCAACGTGCTACGCCATTTTATATGTCACCAGCAGAGGCTAAACTAAGGTTATTTAGCTTAGTGCACTACTGGCCCTGACCTTTCTATAAAAAGAAAGTGTAGTTGCAAGTCGAGGGTCAGGTTTAAACAAGGATTTATTCCCCTCCCGGGGTTTTGCTGGACTTTCAAAAATAATACACTTCCAAACTCAAAAGATAACCATACTTCTGGTATAAACAAATGGATAAAGAAAAGTAGCTTCTTGCTTCACAAATCAAATGACAAAACAAAATATATCATCAAGGTAAACACCTGGGCAGTTTCCACCGTGCAGACCTGTTCTCTCTAGCAGGCTTATTAGCTCTCAGCGCAGAGAGGTCTCTTCAGTCATCACTAGAGAACAGTCCATCTTTTCCTCATAAGATAAACCTTCATTCTGGTCAGTACACATGGGCTCCTCAAGTGACTCGTCTTCCCTCGGGCAGAGAGTTTGTAACCTCCTCCAGTCAGTGACTGGTCTCTCTTCAAAACTCTCTTCCTGGTTAGGGAGATAATTATCTGAGCCTTGATACAATTGCTTTTCAGCTTTTCTGTTACACCTTGCTCTTGTCAGTTTGCTGCCAGGCTTCTCACACAAACATTCAGGCTCTGCTCTCATACAAATATCCTGAAGCAGTTCACTATCTCTATTATAAGGATGTGAATACCTTAAAAGCTTCTGGCTTTCATTAGCAAAGGGTTTTCTATGGTTAAACTCACTGTTGGAGAATAACTGCCTGTTATGTCTCCCAGCCCTTCTTGGCTTCTTATTCCAGGCCTCAGAATACACAGGGTTAGGCTGACAATACTCTGACCTTTTGTTGAAGGGTTTTTGGTTCTCTCTAACCTGCCAGGCTTCACAAGCGCTTGCAGCTTCTGTGTCATCAAAACCTTCGTCAGAGATCATACAGGAATCACATTCAGCCTCTCTTCCTGGATTCTCTCTCTCCTGGACTCGAGCATAATAAGGATTCTCCTTTCTGGCCTGCTCCCAAGCTCTGGCCTGTTCCTGCTCCTGCACTCGAACTAACTCTGTTTGCCTGCCTGCTTTCTTATGCAGAGTTATGGGCGTTTTCCTGCACATGTGCAGAGTGTTTCCCTCAGTGTTTGGGGAGTGTCTGTTGGCTGGGCGTGCCTTCAGGTCTCGTGCCTCAGCCTGCTCTGGTTGCCTATAGCAACTAGGAAGCTTTTTCTCTCCCTTTCTGTCAGAGTCTGTGCCGTACTCTTCAGCTTTTTGTGTCTTAAAGTTACAGGGCACATTTTCGGTGTTACACCACGCTGCAGCGATGGAAGGGGGTGGAGGGTCCCACGGTAGGGGAAATCCTGGGAAGAATAGAACATTTCTGGAGCATGAGTCGGGTGGGGGCCTTCTGCAGGAATCAGAGAGAGAAGCATCGGGAGACTTGGCAAGCCTATGAGAGGTGGCAGGGGCGGGATGGGGGAGGTGGATGAGGGGGTAGGGGGTTGTGAAGAAGAAAATAGGCGCACAGCCTTAGTTTGGAGAGAATTAAACTAATACTGTGATGTGTTAAGCAATAGTTGCATAGTCAGCTTGGTGAGAAGGAAGAGAAAGTTATGCACGTCAGTATAGTGGGGTAACAAAAGAAGGTGAAAGGTTGTTTGCACTGGATATACTGAAAGAATTGTGTTGTTTTCTCTTCTTTTCTCTCTCTTTTCTATGGAGGGCTTATTGAATGTTTGATGGGTGTGGAAGATTGTGTATTTAAAGTTTGCTTGTGGTTTAATTGCACTGAGATGTATTATATGAAGTGTGTCAATAAAAAAATTAAATTACAAAAAAACCCCATTCTATCATATTGTAAAAAAGTTAAAATCATTATGAATCAATAGATAAATGAATAAAAATATATTAACTCAATTAGGAACACACAACTTTAAAAGTGAATGTACAAAGAAAAGTGGGCATGTAAAACATGAAACTTCTAAGTGATTGACAAACTAACCACCATTACTCCAATTCAAATAATGATGTTATCTCAAACAGAATGATATCAAAACAACACCAGCACAGGCATAGGAGAAGAACAAGAAACTTACTGAACAGTAACCAAATTTCGTTGTATAGGTCCAAGACCATGTAAAGGCTATAGTCTGAAAAATGGATGATATGAAAGTTGTCATAATAGTGCTTAATCATACATGCATACAGCAAAATAGCCTACAAAAAATGAAAAACATGTATTAATCCTGCTTATGTGAAAAATGTATTTGTGCTACTCAAGGACATAAGATAATTTGAAAATGCAAAATACATTTTGATGTATTATTTATATTCATGCTGAAATGTGACCGTGTCAGAGTCACTGGATTCCAATAAAGGCCTTCCTTGTTTACATCTCACTCTCTGTGTTTCTCAATGGAGCGGTCCACTGCCATAGTGAGGGATGGCAGCTGTAGCTTGTGATGATGGGAAGTGATGCTTTCCAGGTGGTGTCCACGGGAGCCTTTGCCGGCACCCCCCCATGCATCTGTGATAGGCCGCCAAGATCCACTGACATGGGACAGGCCCCTCCCCTGGCATAGCGATGGCTGCCCCAAACACGCACCCCATGTGGCACAGTCTTGTGGTGGCACACAGGTGGCATGAGTCCCCAAGGGGATGTGGGGCCTGGCTTGCGGTTTGCATGTCCACCCAGCCACCTCAGCCCCCCAAACAGCAGGCGCTCCTGCTGTCTATAGGCTTGCCCTTGCCCATGCACATGTGGGATCTAGGAACACACATATATCATCTGGCACCCATGGGACTATACTACTGGCTGTCACAGCTGAACACATACACAGATAGGTGGCCATAGCCTCTGCCACATGGGGTATGCATATACCCCTCCAGCACCTCACCACGGCACCTATGTAATTTTACGTTTCCTACTGCAGGTGACAGAAGATATCCTCTGTACAAATGGCTGCTGCCGCCCATAGTCAACCACAGTAGTCCAGCACAGCAGCAGTACAATTGTGCCCACTGGGCCACTAGGGGCATCATAGAGTGGACCTTCAGGCAGCTAAAATGACGATTCCGTTGTCTCGATCAGTCGGGAGAGGAGTTGCTACACACCTGCAAAGGTCTGCCAGATATTTGTGGCCTGTTACATGCTCCACAATTTTGCAATAGGGTGCCAGCAGCCACTGCCAGTGGAGCCAGAGCTAACCCTGAAGGACATTGATGAGCCAGATGCTGCCGCAGATGTGCCCAAGGGTGCGGCATTCAGGAGGGGGGTGGCTGCACAGGACAACCTTGTCCAGACATACTTCACATGACTGACTGTGCCATGCATTGCCAGGCTGTGCTGTCCCATGTGCCTACCATGGCCTAGGACAGGGCTGGGACATGTGCCTCTTTGTCTTGGGGTTGCACATTTCTGTACCTGTTGAACAAGGCCAGGGAGGATGAACCATGCAGCTGCACACAATGAACAAAGTCACTCAAGGTCATGGGTAGCTATAGGGTACAGTGGTGGCATGATGGATGGAAGGAACAATGTCTCTGGATCCAAGGGTGGGAGGTTAAGATCCCATGGCCAGCACATGTGGCCATGGGTGGGTAACACACCTCGATGTCCTGCAATACATATCCTGCCCATGCAGCCCCCTTCACATGTCCATTGACAGGTGTTGGTTTTGCTGGGCACTGCAGTGTTACCACAGCACTGTGGGCTAGGGGGCTGTTAGCAGCAAATGATACAGCATGGTGTAGCTCCACCAGGACTACATCAGCCATGGATGCACTCAGAGAACCGCAGCACACATTCTGTATATCCCTGGTGGGGTTGCCACTCGCTGTGGGCCCACCACCATTGCATCACACATGCCTGATGACATGGGGGTCTGATCATCTTCATTTTTTTTTCAAAGCTCTATTTATTAAGTATTGCAGGATACAAACAGCAAACGACAAACCAACGTGTACAATTTTCACTTTTCCAAATACAAAACTGATCCCGTGCGGGGCTGTGTCTTGTCCACCACCCTGGGAACCCGGCATAGACAAGCATAACACATTCCTAATAACCAGTATCCCCTAAGAACCCCCCTCCCACCCCCACCGCAGAGAGCGCAGCAGCGCAAAGCATACATCAGGGGACACCAAATTCCCAGGCCACCGTTATCCAAGTTTAAGTACTTCACTGCGAGCCTTAGGGCCCAAGCGCTGAATATATGGCATCCAAATCAACAAAAAGGTAGCCCAGGCCCGGGGATGTCTTAACGCCGCTCTCCGCTCCAGAAGCATAAGTTGATGCAGGCTATTTCGCAACTCGCAGAAAGTAGGGGCCACGGGCTCTCTCCATCGACTAAGAATAGGGCCCTTACCCACCAGACAGGCCTTGCGCAACAACACCCTGTCCTATCTGCCCTTTGGGTGGAGTGGTCCCAACTGATCCAGCACTACCAGAGTCCCTGACCAACAAAGCTGCTGGCTCAACAGTCCACTCAAATAGGTCTCAATATACTGCCAATACCGGCGAATAGAAGGGCATCCCCACCACATATGACCCAGATCTGCCAATGCACACGAACATTTAGGGCACCCGCCATGAGGGGCAAGATGACTTCGAAACGCCCGCCTCGGGGAGAAATGGGCACGAAGGATACATTTAAACTGCACCTCTCGCCAACGAGCCCCATCCACGAGCTGCGCAATCCTACCCAAAGCAGCCCGAACGGACCCCTGAGCGATATCCCTTCCCAACTCTCGCGCCCAAAGGCTTTCCACCATCGAATAATCCGGGGGCGCATCTAGCTGGTCCAGACGTTTCTTCAAATCAGCTATCATCGGCGGGGTATCCGCCCCCAGCGCGAAGAACTCCACAATATGCTCTGAGCATTCCACCGTGAGCTCCTGCCGCGGCAAAGAGCCGATATAATGAGAAATCTGAACATACGCAAACGCCGAGGTTCCCATAGGCAACCCATACTCCCTACAAATCACCCCCAGGGCCTTACAGCAACCAGCAGGGTCCACCACATGCCCCAATCGTCGTAAACCTACTCGCCACCACTGACGAAAGGGGGCCGAGTCCGAGCCTGGCAAAAAGCAGGCATTGCCTTGTATAGGCAGCCAGCAGGATACCGCAGCATCACTACCCCAGCACTTGTTTAACTGTTGCCATGTATGCCGAGTTGCCTGCAGTAAAATGCTATTGATCAGGCGAGGCGGCAAGACCGTCCGCGGTAAATGCAAAACCGCTTCCAAGGAGTGGGGTGCCACAAAGGCTGCTTCAAGCCCTCGCGGGGTATAAGTCTCAGTGTCCCCCAACCAATCACTCAAATGTCGTGCTTGACATGCCAGCGCATATTTCCAAAGGTCGAGCACCCCCACTCCACCCGAGCGCCACCCTCCACGCAACCTCGCCATTGGTATACGGGCCTTGAGACCTTTCCAAAGAAATCCCCGAATCTCCCTCTCCAAACGCACCAAGTCACGTTTCAAAAGCCGCACAAGAAGTGTTTGCATCCAATAGAGCACGCGTGGAAAGATCACTATCCCCAAAGCGGCCACTCTACCGAACAAAGACAAAGGAAGAGGGGCCCACGCCCGCAACTGCCCTCGGACCTTAGAAAGAATACGTTCAAAGTTAGTTGGATACAGCAATGTCGGTTTCCTGGTTAACAAAATGCCCAAATAGATAATAGAGTCAGCAGCCCAGCGGAGCGGGAAGCTCCCAGACCAGCTCCCCCGTAGCATGCCCCCCACATCCAAAGCTTCCGATTTAGCCATATTAATACGCAACCCCGCGAACTGTCCATATAGCGAAAGCTCCTCAAGCAACCTCGGAAGCGACTGCTGGGGAGAAGAAAGATGAACTAGTATATTGTCTGCAAATGCGGCCACCTTAAAGCCATAGGAACCAATACGAACACCACTTATATCAGGGGAGTCCTCAATCTTCCGTATCAACGGATCCAAGGATAGCACAAAAAGTAAAGGGGAAAGCGGGCAACCCTGACGCGTACTGCGCTCCAATCGAAACGGATCCGAAAGCACCCCGTTACAAAGGACCCCCGCCGTAGGGTCTGTATAAAGCAACTCCACCATCTGGCAAAAAGGAACTCCCAGCCCATAAGGCAAAAGAAACTTCAAATACTCCCACTGGACCTGGTCGAACGCCTTTTCAGCGTCAAAGCTAATTACCAAGGACTGGAGGTCACGTTCCCGGACCCATTCTAAAGATGCCAAAAGTCGTTGTAAATTCCGTACGGCATAGCGCCCTTTGACAAACCCGACTTGCGACTCATGAATCAAATCCCGCAACACCAAAGCCAGCCGATCGGCCAGTACCTTCGCAAAGATTTTCAGGTCAAAGTTCAATAATGAAATTGGCCTATACGAAGCTGCTTGAGTAGGGTCTTTCCCCGGTTTAGGAATTAAGGAAATATACGCATGGTTAGCACCCCAATTAAATTTCCCCTGAGCCACCCGCCTATGGTATACAGCCACTAAAGTTGGAGGCGCTAAAGCACCCAATAGCTTATAAAACTCGGCTCCAAACCCATCCGGGCCGGGGGCCTTACAACAACCAGCTCGCTGAATAACTCTCTGGACTTCATCCACCGTTACCGGAGCATCAAGGCAAGCCCTCTGTTCTGCGGACACCCTCGGCAACGACAGCTCCTGCAAGTACTGCTGCATGGCAACCGGCGCTCCCTCCCTCCGGGCATACAATTTCTGGAAAAAAGAGCGGAACACTCGAGCTATACCTACATTATCCTTATACAAAGCCCCCTGATCATCCCGTAACGCTGCCACCAACTGATGGCCCCTGTGACCCTGCAGGCAACGCGCCAAATGTTTCCCCGGTTTATCACCAAAACGAAAGAGCTGGTATCGATAATACATATACGATTTCTTTGCCCGCTGGTGAAGTAGTTCATTAAGAGACGTTTGCAACTCCCAAAGCCGTCGCCTATTTAATACACTAGAATCTCCTGCACACTGCCGTCGAGCGCGCACCACCTGCTTCTCCAGCTGAACAATTTGCCGCGGCAATAGCCTCTGTTTCCTTGCCACATAAGCAATAATATCCCCCCTCAAAACGACTTTGGCCGTCTCCCAGAGCAATTCCGGATCATCCTGATGTCGTTCATGGTGATCCATAAACTCCTGCCAATGCTTTGCAAGATAGATACGGAATTCCGCATCCTGGTACAATCCCAACGGAAACCGCCAGATCCTCATCGACACGGCCGGGCCCCCCCCGCCGAATTCGACCCAAACTGGGGCATGGTCAGACACCGCCGAGGGGCCAATCTGTGCGTCCTCAACCTGTACAAACAACCTTTCCGAAACTAAGACATAATCCAAACGAGCACTAGTACCATGAGCTCTCGACTGATGGGTAAAGTCCCGCTCATCAGGGTGAAGCAATCTCCATGGGTCAACCAGGCCCAAACGTCTGCAAAAGCCCTTCAAAGCCTTAGTAGTCGGGATGCGCAGGTGTGCCCCCCCCCCCCTACCAGACACATCTAGCCCTACATCCAAAACCCCGTTCAAGTCACCAGCCAGAATCAAAGGAACATCAGGCAGTTGCTCAAATCTAGATGCAAGGCGGTCGTAAAATGCCCGATTCAATACATTAGGGCTATACAAACAGCCCAGCACTACCGGCCGACCGTCCAGATTACCATAGAGCAAAATATATTGGCCATCTGGGTCAGAATACTCCTTAAGTAACTCAAAACGGGTCTGCTTGCTGATCAGTATGACCACTCCTCCCTTTTTCCCCTTAGCCGGTGACCCCCAGCACTGCCCCACCCACATTTTCTGCAATTTAACATGCTCCTCCGCTGTCTGGTGGGTTTCCTGCAACATTGCTATGTCACATTTCAGCCGAGCTAAGGCCTGCAATACCTTATATCTTTTAATAGGGCTACCTATCCCACAAATATTCCAAGAGATAACCTTCAGGGCGGATCATAAAGAGTCAAGCAATTTGTATCAATCCGATTGGAACAAAAAGGCGGGACCCCCCCCAGCCTGGGGCCCCCCCTTAAGCCATATTAGGTCCCCATACAGGCCATTGCCACTCCAAACACGGTGCTGCTGCGCCCCCTGCGACCCCCCTTCCCTCCCCCTACCGCCAACCCACTCCCCTCCCCTACCCCCCCAACCCCGCCCCCCCTATACCTCCATTACCTACCCCCATCCCTACCCTACTCCAACCCCCACACTCAATCACTAACCTCCCTCCCACTCCCGTCCGGGTCACCTAGGATGTGAGAAGAACCCCCCCCCCAGTCAAATGGCCCTGCTCAGTGAATTGGAACCCAACACAGTCACACTCAGCCTAAAGCACTCATGGGGTAGCCATCCCAGAAGGGGCCAAACATCTGGCTCAGCCAACCATTCCACTAGGCAGCTGTCGCCTAAATAAACTGGGAGAGCTCCCCCCGAGCCCACCTGATATAAACAGTCGCCACCCATTCCAACCCCAGACACACTATCCACACATTCCAACCCCCCAACACCCCACAGCATCCATGCACCTTGAACCAGCCGCTACACCCCCCATTCACACTGTTGACCACATTCCTCTCAATCAGACCATCCAGCCCTCAAACTCCCGCCACCCCCACAACAATGAAATCACAAATACTTCATTAGGCAATAACAGCACACAATAATATATACAAAAAAAGAGGTCAAAAGATCATATGCAACTCTCAGATCAAGTCCAATCTTCTCCCGATGTACAGCACAAACAGACCGAGGGAGGCAGGATTGGGGCTGTGGGCCCGTCGGTGCGCCATCAGTGAGGTGCCGCCGTATGTCACCAGCGGACATCACCAATTTGGGGCACCCACTGGAGCTGCCGCTCGGGCTTCATGTCACAGTTAAGGCAGCAAAAAGTCTCTACTGCACCGCACCAGGCCATACTCTGTCCAGTCTTTACAGAGGCTCCGCGTGCAGGCCAAAACTCCACATACCAAAGGTTCCCTTACCCCCCACCGGCAACGGTAAGGGCCATCGTCCAAGTAGGAATCGTTGGTGGGCCTCACAGCACCCATCTCAGCCAGCAGGTCGCAATCCTACGCAGAGGCACTGAAAAAAACCTCACTGCTCATCCGAATTCGACACACCCGCTGACAGCAGCTGCTCCACATAGGCCTGCGCTGCTTCCGCAGACTTAAATGCTCGATGCGAGCCCTGGTACAGCACGTGGAGCCTGGCGGGGTACTGGACGCTGAACTGCACCCCGGCCTCTATAAGCTTTTGGCACAGCGGGGCGTAGGCCTTCCTTCGTTGGCTCAAGGCAGCAGAGTAATCCTGGGTTATCCGAATCTTTGCCGTCTCCCACTCGACAATGCCCTTCTGCTTCGCCGCTCGGAGCACCGCGTCCTTTTGTGTGTAGCATAGAAACTTTGCCAGGACCACCCTGGGCCTGTGGTTCCTGGATTGCGGCTTAGGCCCCAGTCTATGGGCTCTTTCTACCACGATAGCCTCATCTAAATAAAATAAATAAAAATAAAAAAACGCAAGTTGTTGTGCCTAGACCTATTTTCTAGGTCATCTAATTTCAGCTCGTGGGCTTTTGATGCCTTCTGCAGCACGAGCAGCTCCCGCTTAAGGCCCTCCACTTCCTCCTCGGCGTGTGTAAGACGGGTCTCATCTTCTTGCACCCGCACACCCAGCGTGCCCAAAGAACTCTGGAGCACGTCCATCTTAGCGTGCAGTGCTTCAAATTGCGAAGCCAAAGCATTTGTGACCGCCGCCGAGATTTCATCGGTCATGGTAGGGGAAGCCGCAGCACTGTGCTTTGGAGGGGACTCCGCCATTTTAAAGGCACTAGCAGCACGCTCCTTGTCTCGCCGCCCTGCCTTTGCCGCAGCCGCCATCCCCACTCGCTGATCTCCGACGGGTTTCCAACAGTTCTTCAAGGCACTCCACGTCTAATAAGCTCCAAGCCACTGTTAAAACGGCAGTATTTCAACTTTTCAGGGGAGAGGGGTCCGGAGTCCAAGCCTCGTACGTCCGCTCAGGCTCACCACATCACGTGACCTCGATCATCTTCATTTTACCATACACACACATGACACCCATCAGCAGCTCCTCTTCCATCTACACATTGAGGGCACACCATCCTTTGTCCACCACAGATGCAGGACCCTGACAGATCTCTTCCCCCCTTAACGATGCTAGGCCATGACGCACTTTCTGCCAAGGCATATATACACCTGTTCCAGATGAGTATAGCATCATGTATCCCTGTCTCCCCCACACACCCACCACAGCCCCTGCACATACACCCCATGTCCCAATGTCCCACGCCATCCCTGTCCACGACATGTCCCATGCAATCCACATATACATTGGGGGTATGGTGTGAGTGGCACCATAAAGGATATCCATGGCACCATACTGTGCCCAGGACATGGTGCACCTGCACATGATCTGGCTTCTGTGGTGTGCCTCAGGCCTGTGTCTGGCCATGTGCAGCCCAGTCATGCATGCCATGCATGGCAGTATGGGCAGCGTTCCAGCTCACGATGGCCCCATACCACCATGGGGCCATCCCACTCTGTCCATCCATGACACTGATCCCCAGCACAGTGATGCTCAGTCACTGCAGTACACAGGTGGCAGTAGCTAGTACCATCAGGCCAGTTAGGCATCTGTGGCCCTGTGGTGGGTCCTGTGCACTGGTGGGTCACAGGCCAGGGACTGGTGCCCCATTGCTCCCCTTGGTGCCTGTGCCCAGGGCACCCCTCCCCCATGGCCACCCTGCTATCCACAGTATCATCCATGTGTGATGTGCATTGCAAGGGTCCCATGTCAGCGCCACCCATTTTCGGAGTCATATAACAATGTCTGCCAGGGGGCTGTGGGATACACCAATAGCATACAGATGCATACTCATCAACAATGCAAAAGCTTTATTGGACTGGCCACATTGATGAGACCTGTCAACATGTAAACGGGTAACACAGCTTTACAACTGATATAAACCTTGCTGAACTGTGATGATGGTCCTACCCCATGGGTGCCCCTACAGAGACTTGGAAAATGCCAGTATGATGATCTTGGTGTCTCTGACTAGCCTGCGTGGCACTGCCTGTGCCAGCCACACATACTGGATCTCGCTGGCTTGTGTGGGTCTGTGCTGGATGCCCCCATGTTTCAACACACCACTGCAGCATGTCCCATGACTGGATTGCTAGCCCCACAGTTGCCCCTGTGTGACTCACAGGCTGAAGGCTGCCCCTACTGCCCTTCCGTGCCTCCTGATGGGTGGCCAAGGGGTGGTGTGTGGCTGGAGATGGCACTGAGCAGTTGCCGCAGATCCCTCAGTTAACATCTCAGGCCACGCACCTCCCCTCTGAGGCCTTCAAGGTACCATGCAAAATGGTTCAGAAGCCTGTGCAACTGGGCAAGGCCACATGTGAGCACCCACTCGATGGCATCAGGGTCCCGGGAGTCCACACTGCCCCCACTGGCCACAGATGTCCCTCATCAGGCCCAACAGCTGGGGGGGGGGGGAGTGGATAGGGGACTCCTGACCCTGGCATCCTGCACCCGCACACCACCTTCCCCAGGCACCAATGCAGCATCGTCTTTCTCCCTCTTACCATGCCCCTGCACCACCACTGCCTCCTGGCACCCCCTGCTCCCATACCTAGGCCCCCTCACTGCCTCCTCCTCATCCGCACTCGCATCCTGCTGCACCATCACTGGCTCCTCCTCACCCATGCACTCATTCCCCAGCCACTCTGCACCCTCCTCCCCAACCGCACACATCCCCCAGTCACTCGGCAACCTCCTCTCCTCTCCACCCACACACTCCTCCCCCAGCCACTTTGCACCCTCCTCCCCACCCATGTACTCATCCCCCAGCCACCCCGCTCTCATCTCCACATCCACACACACATCCCCTGGCCACTCTACCCCCTTCTCCCCACACATGCACACATCCCCCAGCCACATCACAGCCTCTGACCCATGCCCACACTCCATCTGTTCCACCACTAACCCCTGTCCCTCACGGACCACCTCAGCCTGCACCTCCTCTGTGACACCTCTCTCCACAGTCCCAATCCCTGGTGCTGCCCCAGCCTCCACTTTCAGCATGCTGTCTGTCCGGTGGCACTCTTCCTCCACTAGGAAGCCCCCCTGTGCACCTTACCACCTGCATGTGTCTCTGAGGGGTCCAGGCCACTGCCCTGCAGCTTCCACTCCCCCATTTGTGGCAGGGGACCTGTTCCCTCATGCCTACTACCATTAGTCCCCTCCCCCCTCAGACCAAGAACACAGCCCCATCTGACTGTCCCTCCCTGTCATCACCTCCCTCATCTGAGGGGGTGAGACTGGATAGCAGGATGAGGCTGGCTGTCATTTGGCTGGTTCCCCCATGTGGTGGTGGTGGTGCTGCTGCTGCTCCCGCTGGAGCTTAGTGGTGTGGATCCCCCTGCATCCCCCACGGTACCAGCTGTGGATCTCTCCAGTGATGGTGGTGGGGAGTCCTCCTCATGGTGAGCTGTCACTGTGAGGGAAGGCGGTCAAGATTAGTTGCACGCCATTGGTGTATTTGCGGCATGTATGCCAGCTCTTCCCTGAGGGGCAGATGGCTGGGTGTGGTAGAGGCGCAGGGTGCTTTGCTTCCATTATTTGGGGGTGGATCTTTCTAGGGCTATGCTACCCTCCAGACAGTACTCATGCTGATGCTTTTGTGGTGGTGACACCCACCAGCAGCTCCTTTTCCATCCACACATTTGGGTTTTGTCTCACTTCACTCAGTGCACATTGTGCAGTGTTGTCCCTCATGGGGACACCATCTCTCATGCCCCTCTCATAGTCTGCCTGCAGTTGCACAGCACTGGTTATAGCCGAAGGGCTTGGCCATTTCTAGGATAATCATGTCTGTCCCTGCTCTATTGGGGGTGGGTCTGCTTGGGCCATGCTTGTAAATGGCACCACAGTGGTGGGCAGGATGTTTCTGTAGTTCCCATGTAGTGGCAATGTGTGCGGTTCCATGAGGTGGTCTGCCTCTGTTGTGGGGTGCTTGTCTGCCTCCCACCCAGTCTGGATATCTAGGTGGGCACTCACCTTGCTCCTCCAGTAGCTGCTGCCATATGCGACGTATGAGGCGTGACCTTGTGTGACAGATGGTGCAGTACTACACATGGTAAGCCTCAGTTTCTCGCATGATATAGAACCATCTGTGGGGGAGAGACAAACCTAATCATTCTTCCATGCAGGTGCACAGGCATGCCAACTCAGAGCAGATAGTGGAGGAACACCCATTTATGGGGCTTACCTGTAGGATGTGGGATAGAATGAAGGGTAGTTTGTTAGGGGGGGGGGGGGAGAAGGAACTGAGGATACAGGAGATTTGGAAGAGTGGGGAGTTTTTTCCTGGGAGGAAGGAGAGGGTGTTTGAGTGATGGGAAAGTAGTGGGTTGGTGTACTTGGGGAGGGGAGGGAGGAATTAAAGGGTTTGAGGAGATCAGCAATGAGTATGGGTTAGCAGATAGATATACTGTAGATATCCCTTCTTACTACTACTACTTATCATTTGTATAGTGCTACAAGTCATACACAGCGCTGTACAGAGACATGCAAGAGACAGTTCCTGCTCATAAGAGCTTACAGTCTAGTCAAGACAGACATCACAACAGTCAAGAAAAACAACACAACAAGTGGGGACTAGAATATATCTAGGGAAATGGTACAGAAGCACACAGATAGTGAACAGGAGATGAGGGGGATTAGTATCCAAAAGCAGTCTCAAACAAGTGAGTTTTTAGCTTAGATTTGAACAGGGCTACAGATGGAGCCTGACATACTGACCCAGGTAGTTTGTACCAGGCACAAGGAGCAGCAAAGTACAAAGATCGAAGTCTAGATAGAATTGGCAATGGAAGAGAAGGACACAGATAGAAGGGATCTGCCAGAAGAGTGGAGTTCCCGAGGAGGGGTATAGGGAGATATAAAAGGGAAAGGTAGTGAGGAGCAACCGAATGAAGGCACTTATAGGTCAGTAGTAGAAGTTTGAACTAGATGCAGAAATGGATAGGGAGCCAATGAAGTGACTTGAGAAGAGGGGTGACATGAGCATAGCGACACTGGCGGAAGATTAGTCGTGCAGCCGAGGTTTGAATAGATTGAAGTGGGGAAAGATGATTCAGAGGAAGACCAGTGGAGCGGAGATTGCAATAGTCTAGATGGGAGGATGCATAATGGTCTTAGTAGTGTGTTCAGAAAGAAGAGAGAGATTTTGCTAATATTATAGAGAAAGAAATGACATGTTTTAGCTACTTGTTGAATGTGTGTAGAGGAGACAGAGAAGTCAAAGATGACCCCAAGGTTGCAAGCCAAGGAAATAGGGAGGAATAGAATGTTATCCACAGAAATAAAGAAAGACTGTTTTTAAGTATGTAGGGGTCTATTATTCTCCCGATATCCAGTCCACAATAGACAGAAATGTCACGGATTGCATTGCCCTGGCCAGACCAGTACTGCTCGATGATCTCCGCTGGTCTTATCATGGTGGAGGCATCTAGAAACTATTAAAATGGTCATATGCTGAGTATGAGTATCTTGAGTCAGAGTATGCTTCCTCTGACAATCCCAGATTCCTTTTATAGAAAAGTAGAAAAGATGCTTATGCACTACCCAGGGGTGGCACAAGGGGGTGTGTGGGGCCATGTGCGGAGACTCATTGTGGGGTCTCATTTGCATATGGAATCTCATTTGCATAACTATTTGCATTATGTTAATATGCGCTAAAATTTAGTAAACATGCCTCTTAATGAGTGTCTGGATAAAGAAAGACTACCAGATTTCTACATTACTATACTCCAGTGCCAACCTCCAGTCACATTAGGAAGTATTACAAACACTGCCCATTTAGAACCTATGAGAAAACAACCTTATCACAGTGAAAAAATTAAGAAATCAAAAACATTCACCGATATGGTCCCCAAAATAATTTAAATTTTTTTTGTCGGAGCGTACCGAGGGAGGAATGAACTGTATATCATCCACACCAGATGGTGACAGTTGCTACTAGTTTGGATCACATGCTTTCTTATCTACAATTTTCAAATGCATTATATTTACAGATAAGTGGAGTATTTATTTATTTATTTACATTCTCTTATATACCGCGCTATTCTGCATCAGTGCGGTTTACATTGAACAAACTGAAATTACATTGAACAGGGCATTATAAACTTGGAGATAACTATTTTACAGGGAACATGGGCTATGGAGGGTTAAGTGGCTTGCCCAAGACCACAAGAAGCACCTGTGGGACTAGAAACCCCAGTCCTTCCAGCCCAAGGTTGCTGTCCTCTAGTGGGATTTGAACCCCCGACCTTCCGGCCTGAAGTACCTTGCCCCAACCACTAGGCCACTCCTCCCTTATTTAGTATACTTATTTAGTATACTAGCTTTTGGTGGTGAACCTTAAATGAATAAAAGAAGTTTACCGTCTGGTGTGGATGATATACAGTTCATTCCTCCCTCGGTAAGCTCCGACAAAATTTTTTAAAATTATTTTGGGGACCATATCGGTGAATGTTTTTGATCATTTAGAACCTATAGCAAACCCGCCGTATCGTAACAGCACTACCAGGACTCACAAAGCACCATACTCTACCTATCAAAAGACAATACTGCAAATATTAAACCAATACATCTCAGAGAATAAGAATACATCTCCTACTGGGGAAAGAGAACAAGTGACATTGCCAAATAAAACTATGGCCCTCATTCATGAACGCAGGTTGTGGGGTTGCACGTCCTGGTGGGACATGCAGCCCCGCAATCCTCCTAGACCTAGTCCCCCACTGGCTCTTCCCATACATCCTGTGCTTCAGGACGGGGAGAGCCAGCGGGGGGTGTGAGGTGGCGGAGCAGGGGCGGGCTGCCCGGTAACACATACAGGGCCGATTCATTTCATGGCCCTGTATGTCCTGCCAGGCCTGCTGGAACATGCTGCATACATCACCTCAGAGGTGGTATAAGCAGCACAAGTTGGCAGACTGGGGCAGTGAGCCACCCCCGGGGGCGCAGCAGGTTGCAGGGCAGTCCCTGCCATCTGATCCAGGCCACAGAAGGCCAGTCGTGGGTCAGGCGGTGGGAGTTTGGGGGGCCGGAGTCGCGGATGCAGGGGGCACCTGCGGAAAGGATGTCCACGCAGGTGGAGGGGGCACGCCGGGCCATCCTCGCGCCTGATTCTGGCTCCTGTGGGAATATTTTGTTTCTGCGGACCAGAATTGGGTCCTAATCGCCCCGTCTTCGGCGGGGATGTCAGGATGGCCAGGATGTCCCCCTCCCAGAATGAGGCTCCACATGAACAGAATATCTCAGCTCAGTTACATATACAGAACATAGACTGTCACCAAACACAGAACAAGGGATCACAATTTATAAATAGGAAAACAATAATTAAACTGGGAACCCCAAAAGCCAACTTGGGATGTACAACACTGGAGAAATAAAACTATAATTTCCTCTTGTACTAAACAAAATGTAAAGATGTTAGGGATGCACATTTCCCAGAGCTGACATATCCCAGTTAATAAATTCAAAATAAAAAAGTATTTTTCTACCTTTTGTTGTTTGGGGATTTTATTTTTCAGTTCCAATTGCTCCAGTCACTTTCTTCTGGTTTCTTTGTGTCTTCTGCTAACTCTCCATTGTCTACTGTCCATTTGTCCTCTCTTCTAGTTTTTTTCCTTTCTCTCTCTGGATCTGCTTTAACATACTGATCTTTCCCCTTTTGCTCTTTCTTTATTCCTTTTTCATCCACTCAAATTTCATCCTTCCATCCTCAGTCCCTATTTACTGTCCCAATTCCCAGCCTATCATAGATTTTTCTTTCCTCCCACACAAAATATCTTTTCCCCTCTCCATCCTCATTCCCTCAGTCCCATCCCCTTCTACTCCTCCCCAGCATCAGTTCCCTGCTATTTCCAACCCCACCCAGCATCCGCTCCCTTTTAGTCCCATTGTCCCATCCCCCCGCATCAGCCCATTTCCAGTCCTAAGCCCCCCGTCAGTCATTTCCAGTCCTATCCTAGCCCCCATCAGCCCATTTTCATTCCACGTCCCCGCATCAGTCCATTTCCAGTCTTAGCCCCCCATCAGCCATTTCCAGTCCTATCCTAGCCCCCATCAGTCCATTTCCAGTCCTAGCCCTCTCATAAGCCCATTTCCAGTCCTATCATAAGAACATAAGATATGCCATGCTGGGTCAGACCAAGGTCCATCAAGTCCAGCATCCTGTTTCCAACAGTGCCAATCTAGGTCACAAGTACCTAACAGTTTTCCCAAAAGACACAGGTTCCACAATGCTTGTATTGGGTCAAGCAGTGGATATTCTGGGTCCACTTCAATAATGCTTTATGGAACTTTCCTCCAGGAACTTGTACAAATCTTTTTTAAACCTAGCTATGCTAACAGCTTTTACTACATCCTCCAGTAGCAAATTCCAGAGTTTGATTACACATTGAGTGAAAAAATATTTTCTCTTATTAGTCTTAAAAAGGTTATCCTGTAGCTTCATTGTATGCCCCCTAGCCTTTCTATATTTTGATGGCATAAACAATCAATCTGCATTTACCCGTCCCACTCCATTCATTAATTTATAGACCTCTATCATATCTCCCCTCAGCTGACTCTTTTCCAGGTTGAAGAGCCCTAACCTTTTTTAGCTTCTCTTCATAATGGTATCCTTCCATCCCCTTTACCATTTTGGTGGCTCTTCTCTATATCTTTTCTAATAATGCTATATCCTTTTTTAAAATAAGGCGTTCAGAATTACACACAATATTCAAGGTGCGGTCGCACCATGGAACGATACAGAGGCATTATAATATCCTTTGTTTTATTCTCCATTCCTTTCCCTATGATACCTAGCATTTTATTTGCTCTCTTAGCTGCCGCTGAACACTGAGCAGAGGGTTTTAACATGTTATCTACAGTGACGCCTAAATCTTTTTCGTGGGTGGTGGTTCCTAATGTGGAACCTTGCATCGTGTAACCATAGTTTGGGTTTTTCTTTCCTAGGTGCATAGCTTTGCACTTGTCCACATTAAATTTCATCTGCCATTTGGATGCGCAGTCTTCCAATTTATCAAGATCCTCTTGCAATTTTTCACAATCCTCATGGGTTTTAACAACTTTGAATAGTTTTGTGTTGTCTGCAGATTTGATAACCTCATTCATTATTCCCATTTCCAGGTCATTTATGAATATGTTAAAAAACAGCGGACCCAGCACAGATCCCTGGAATACTCCACTATTCACCTTTCTCCATTGGGAAAAGTAGCCATTTAACCCTACCCTCTGCTTTCTATCTTTCAACCAGTTCCTGATCCACAATAGTACATTGCCTCCTATCCCATGACTTTTTAATTTTGCCAAAAGTCTCTCACGAGGGACCTTGTCAAAGGCATTCTGAAAGTCCAGATACACTATATCAACTGACTCACCTTTGTCTACCTGTTTATTCACACCTTCAAAAAAACATAGCAGATTAGTAAGACAAGACCTTCCTTGGCTAAAGCCATGTTGGCGGTCTCCCATTAAGCCATGGCTATCTACATGTTCAGTAATTTTGTTCTTTATGATGGTTTCCAACATTTTTCCCAGTATTGATGTCAGGCTCACTAGTCTGTAGTTTCCTTGATTACCCCTGGAACCCTTTTTAAAAATTGGCATTGCATTGGCTATCCTCCAGTCTTCAGGTATTATAGATGATTTGAATGATAGTTCACAGATTACTAATAGTAGGTCTGCAATCTCATATTTCAGTTCTTTCAACGCCGTTGGATGTATACTATCCGGTTAGGTGATTTGCTACTCTTCAGTTTATCAAATAGTTGTAATACATCTTCCACTGTATCGATATTTCTTTCAATTCTTCCACAGCATCACCTTTAAATACCATTTCAGTCATGGGTAACATCCCTACATCTTCCTCAGTAAAGACCGAAGTAAAGAATTCATTCAATCTCTCTGCTATGGCCCTGTCCCCTCTTAGTGCCCCTTTTACCACTCTACCATCTAATAGTCCAACTCACTCTCTCACAGGCTTTTTGCTACAAATGTACTTGAAAAAGTTTTTATTATGCGTTTTTGCTTCCACAGCAAGCTTCTTCTCAAATTCTCTCTTTGCCTGCCTTACCAATGCTTTGCATCTAACTTGCCAATGCCTGTGTTGTTTTCAGTTTTCATCATTTATCTCCTTTTTTTTCCATTTCCTGAAAGATGCTTTTTTGGCAATAACAGCCTCTCTGATATCACCTTTAAACCATGCTGGCAGTTTTTTGCATTTCCTTCCACTTTTCTTAAAGTGTGGAATACAGCTGGTCTGGGCTTCCAAGATAGTTTTTTAAACAACACCAAAGCTTGATATAAATCTTTAACCTTTGCAACTGCTTCTTTTAATTTTTTCTTAACTATTTTCCTCATTTTATCATAGTCTCCCTTTTGAAAGTTAAAAGGTAATACTATGGATTTCCTTACCATTCCTCCTCCATTTACTAAATCAAACGCGTTCATGCTATGATCACTATTGCCAAGTGACCCCAACACCGTTATCTCTTGCAACAGATCTTGTGTTCCACTAAGGCAGGGGTTCTCAACCCTGTCCTCGGGACCCACCTAGCCAGTTGGGTTTTCAGGATAACCACGATGAATATGTATGAGAGAGATTTGCATACACTGCCTCCATTATATGCAAATCTCTTCCATGCATATTCATTGTGGTTATCCTGAAAACCCGACTGGCTAGGTGGGTCCCGAGGACAGGGTTGAGAACCCCTGCAAAGGGCTAGGTTCAAAATGGCTTCCACTCTGGTCGGTTCATGAACCAATTGCTCCA
The DNA here is from genome assembly GCA_033557465.1 of Ichthyophis bannanicus. NCBI lineage: Eukaryota > Metazoa > Chordata > Amphibia > Gymnophiona > Ichthyophiidae > Ichthyophis > Ichthyophis bannanicus. The sequence goes on from CM066032.1 coordinate 1,595,219,840, forward strand.
AGAAGCAGTCATTTATTTCATCTAGATACTTTATCTCCCTAGCAAGTCCTGCCGTGACACTGACCCAGTTGATACCAGGGTAATTGAAATCACCCATTATTATTACTGTGCTGTAACTTTTGTTAGCTTCCCAATTTCTTTGAGCATTTCATCATCCATTTGTTCATTCTGGCCAGGCGGTCGATAGCACTTCCCCACTGCATCGCCTTCCCCCTCCCCTTTTAACATGGAATTTCTATCCATAGAGATTCTACAGTGAATTTTGTTTTCTGAAAAATATTAATCCTTTGTGATTCAATGCCCTCTCAACACAGAGCACAGCCCCTCCACCAATTTAATCTGCTCCATCATTACGATATAGTTTGTACCTAGGTATCACAGTGTCCCACTGGTTATCCTCCTTCCACCATGTCTCTGAGATACCAATCATATTAAACCTCTCATTTAGTGCTATATATTTTAACTCTTCCATCTTATTTTTTAGACTTCTAGCATTTGCATACAAACATTATAGAGGCTGTATTATATTCATATTAATCTAGCTATTGGTAGGTAGGGGTAATTTGGAATCTTTAAGCTCTCTCTCTGCTCAGTACTCAAGGGCATTTGGGTTACTTTTGTCTTTACTGGAACCTCTATGCTGATATGCCCTAACTTCAATCTTTTGCTAGTATACTTCAAGGATACATAGTTCCGAACCATGCGCTCTTGGGTGACTGCCAGCTTTCCCCTATTATCTAGTTTAAAAGCTGCTCTATCTCCTTTTTAAAGGTTAATGCCAGCATCCTGGTTCCATCCCGCTTAAGATGGAGCCAATCCCTTTAGAAGAGCCCCTCCTTTCCCCAGAATGTTCCCCAGTTCCTAACAAATCTAAAACACTCATCCTTGCACCATCATCTCATCCATGCAGAGACTCTGGAGTTCTGCCTGCCTTTTGGATCCTGTGCGTGGAACGGGAAGCATTTCGGAGAATGCTACCCTAGACGTTTTGGATTTCAACTTCCTACCTAAAAGCCTAAATTTAGCCTCCAGAAACTCCCTACCACACTTTCCTATGTCATTGGTACTGACATATACCAAGACAGCAGACTCCTCCCCAGCACTGTCTAAGACCTTGTCTAAGTGGTGCGTGAGGTCCGCTACCTTCACACCAGGCAGGCATGTTACCAGGCGATCCTCATGTCCACCAGCCATCCAGCTATCTACATGCCTAATGATCGAATCACCAATTATAACGGCTGTCTTAACCCTTCCCTCATGGGCACATGGCCCTGCAGAAACCCCCTCAGTGTGAGAGGGTTTTATATCACCTGGAGGACAGGTCCTAGCTATAGGATCACTTCATGCTGCACCAGGATGATGTTCTTCTGTCACGTGACTTCTCTCCTCCATTGCAACAGGGATACTGCCAGACTGGAGTTGGAACTATAGGTCTCGTCTATGTATCTCTCTGTCTTCCTTATGTCCTCCAATTCTGCTACTCTAGCCTCCAGAGATTTGACTCATTCCCTAAGAGCAAAGAGCTCCTTGCACCTAGTGCACATGTAAGACCCCTCACTAACTGTGAGAAAATCATTAATGTGACACTCAATGCAAAAGTCTGGAAAACACCCATCTCTCTGCTGGACTGCTGTCTGCATCTTAGTTTTAAGGTTGTGTTTAGGTATTTAAGTTCTTTACTTATTTAGGGTTGCTGAGAATACTTATACTAATAAAACTATACCTAATTTATTTAGTTTTCTATACCGCCTTACACTTCAATCAAAGCGGTTTACATTATGTAATCACTACAAACAGGTACTAGATACATTCCCTTGTCCCTGAAGGGCTCACAATCTATATGTACCTGAGGCAACAGAGAGTTAAGTGACTTGCCCAAGGTGTGCCTATAGGATTAGAAACCCCAGTCCCTCTGGCCTGAGATTGCAGTCCCCAGTTGGGACTCAAACCCCTGGCCTTCTGGTCTGAGGTATCTTGTCCTAACTACTAGGCCACTGCTTTGTTTACCTGAAGCTTATTTAATCTCAGGTCCTTAATGTATGCCTGATGAGGATAAACAGCTGCACATTAGAGTGACTATGGCACCTCCTTTCCTTTAAGAGGTTTAAGCACCTATAAAGCTACGATCATCCCAGGGGTGGGTGGGTGGGTGTCAGGAAGGGAGGGAGAGAAAGAAAACTTATTAAAAGCTGGCTGCTACACAATACCCTGTACTGTGCTTCTAAGGTAATCTGTGACCAATTTCCTGGGTGATTCACACAGCCCTTGCTTGGATAGAAGGAGTCTTGGGTTCTAAATTTAACCAGAAAGCTCTCTGCTGGGCTTTAAACTTAAACTGAAAGCTACCTGTTGAGTTTTTAATTTAACTAAAAGCTCTTTGCTGATATTAGGCCCTGACTGATTTAACAAATACACTGGATTCACAGATTAATCAGATTTAATCTAGAGAATTCCTTTTTCACCAAGATTTAGAAAAATTCCCAGAAGTAAATATTTACAATTGCAGATTTTATTTATTTATTTATTTAGCCAGTTTTGTATACCACCTTATCCTTCAATCAAAGTGGTTAGGGTTATAACGAGGAGTCTACATTAAACATAGGTGAGAAGAAGTACATATATTCCTGGGGGTTGAGTCCCAGGTCTGTAATATTGGTGTATGGTGGCTGTATCGTCAAGGCTGTGTGGATTGGTGGTTAAGGTTCTTGTTTATATGAGGCCATGAACAGGTGGGTTTTGAGGGATTTGCGGAAGTCCTTGAGGTCCTTTTGTGCTGTTAGTTCCTCAGGGAGCGCGTTCCATAGGTCCGGCGCTGAGAGTGAAAAGTCTCTTCTGGAAGTTGTTTGCTTCATTTTGTGGTATCCGGCTGGGGTGAGGAGTCTGTTGGTGCCTTCGGTTCACCTGAGTATGCTGCTTGTGTCTTTGGTTATTGTGGTCTGTAGAATTTCTGCTGAGCAGTGGTGTATGGTCTTGAAGATAATTAGTATTGCCTTGAATTTTGCCCGTGCCATTATGGGTAGCCAATGCAGCTGTCGGAGTACTGGTGTTATGTGTTCATATTTGGACGTGCCTGTGATTATGCGTGCTGCAGTGTTCTAAACCAATTGAAGTGTGTGTACTGAGTGTTTGGGTAATCCCTGATATAGTGAATTTCTGTAGTCCATTATGGGGGTGATGACTGCCTGGCATACTGTTCGGAAGTGTTCTTGGCTGAGGAGTGGCTTCAGTCGTCTGATGATCTTTAAACGGTGGTATGCTTTTGCAGTTTTGTTAATGTGGGAATGGAGATTCAGGTTCTTGTCTATGATGACACCGAGATACTTTACTTCGTCCTTTTTTGTGATTGTTCTGTGTAGTATGTTGATTTCTTGGGGTGGGTTGAATGTTGTGCTCCTAGAAATAAACATTGCTTCAGTTTCATCAAAGTTTACTTTGAGGTTATTGTCGGCGAGCCAGGTGTTCATATGTTCGAGGCACTCAGTCATTGCGGTATGTCATGCAGCAGGAGCTGATGGAAGCAAAGATGCAAGAAAAGAAGCTGTTTTTCACAATATAAAAGATGTGCACGGGATGCAATTCCCGCACAGAGTAGCTAGAGGGAGCAGGCGTGCACTCACAGAGGCTGACTCGACACACCTAGCTAATTGACATCACCTGACAAGCCGCCCAGAAAGCTCAAACACAGGAGAGCTTTATAAGCAAGAGGCTGGAGACTGGAAAGGGTGTGGAGATAGGGGTGGAGGTAGAGGTGGACTGGAGAGAAGCACCAGGAGCAAAGCTGTGCGAGAGAAATGCACCACAAGCAAGGGCCAAGAAGAAGGAAGCACCAGGAGCATTGAGCTAAGCCCTAGGAGTGAAGGGGAAAGCAATGCTGAGCAAAGGAACAATCAATTTGGGAAGCAGAGCAGTGCTGAAGGAAGAAGCCAGAAGTTACGCTTGGAAAGAGGCCTGCGCTTACCGGAGGAACCAGTGACCAGACTGAAAGGTAACAAGAGCTTTCAGGGAAAAGACTGGCACGAGGATTGTATCCCTGGAGAACTACTGGAAGGAGAAAGTTCCTGTTCTACATGCTGTTGGAAGCCAAGGTATGCTGACTCTGTTTTTAAGAGAAAAAGCTCACCTTATAAGTGCCCTTTTAAAAGCAATGCTCGTTTTACAAGAAAGGAAAGTAAACCTACTTTGTATAACCCAAATGGTAAAAGCACAAAGGTAGGCCATGCTCACTGGCGTACCCTAGAAGAACTCTACAAACACCCAGAGAATAAGAATAGCGACTGGGCAGTTCCAATAGCCAGAGAAACCCCAGATACAGAAAGGGATAACTCTGACTCAGAGCCGATGCAAGTGGAATTTGTGGAGCCTAGTCTTTTGTCTCAAGAGGAGATGAACTGTTCTCTATGCGTTACAAGCAGTATAGAATCACTGCTAGACTTGTAAATAATATATGCTGTCTCCAGAGTCTTACTTGTATGCTAAAAGGAAGAAGAGCATTGAAACGGTTGAGTTACTCTAGGAAGCCTTAATTAATCCTTGTTACAACTGTGAAGCATAACAGTTTTTCTTTACCATGAGTTTGTTTCATTCCTGAAGTAAAGGACATTTTCCTCTATGTTGTGACCCACCTGAATCGTTTGCGTAAAGGGAAATAAAAGCCTATGTTATCCCTCTAATCTGCATTCACAATTTACTTCTTAATAGGAGCTGAACTACTAAGACCAGGCTGCACCTGGCTCTTAAAGGAACCTCCTCTCATATAAAAATATCTTTGTGTCCAACCTATCCCTATGACCACTGGCCATCAGGGGCAGTACGCGACATAAATGGCGTAGTTGTTTGGATTTTGGGTCTTACAACTGTAAGAAGGAAAATAAAGAAAGAAACCAACTCCAAGGTTCAAAAAAACCAAAACAAAACAAAAAAAAAACCCGGAGTGGAGCGGCAAAAACCCGGAGTGGAGCGGCAAAAACAAACCCGGAGTGGCGCGGCAAAAACCCGGAGTGGAGCGGCAAAAACAAACCCGGAGTGGAAGGAGACACTTGGATCAGAGTGGGAAGTATCGTGTTGCTGGCACCTGAGGTGGAGCGCTGCAAGGCGAAGCAGCAACATCTTTTCCAAAGCTGACGCAACACCGGTATCAGGTAAAACGTATATATACCTGACCTGTGTTGGATGGGACAGTAAGAGTAGAAAAAAAAATGAGAAAAGAGGGAGCTCATTGTTGGTTTGGGCCACACTTGGTTTTTCTCTCATTTTTTTTTTCAGGAATCATCATGGAGCAGAAGGAGCTGTGCGCCTGGATGGCTCTCCAGTTCGATAGGCAAGGAGAATTGGCGTGCCAGACCCAGAGGCAGGCAATTCAAGCCATGCATGAGCAGCAGAAGCCTATCCTACAAATGATGGAGGCATGGCTGGCCCAGCAGAAAGAGTCGCTGGAGAGAGCCAACACACAGCTTGGACCGAACCCTGAACTGGGTAATCGTCCGGTAGGGCAATGGACATGTGACACCTTGTCCGTGGGAAAGTTAACTGCCACCGACAACGTGGACGATTTCATTGATTCTTTTGATAGAATTGCACGGTCGGCGAACTGGCCGAAAGAGCAATGGGCAATTCGCCTGGCAGCATCTCTCACAGGGGAGCCACTGTCAGGTTACAAGGCGATGCCCCTGCTCTGGCCAATAATTATGAAGAGGTGGTCAAGGCCATCAGGGATCACCTGGGCCTCACACCCTTTGTATACAATCGATTATTATGAGCCACTCGTCTTAAGGTAGGTGAGATGCCTAAGGTGCTAGGACATAGAATAAGCAATTTGGCTACAAAATGGTTAAAACCTGACGAAAAAACAGTGAGTACTTTAATGGATCTGATAGTATTGGAACAATACATGTCTGCGGTTCCTAAAAGCATGCAGAACTTCCTTATTTTGCAAAATTGTCACACCACTGTTGAAGCCATTGCGCTAACAGAGCGTTATCTGGAGGCAGAATTGGCCACCCAATCAAAGGTGGAAAATCCAAAGTTGGCAGTTGGTATGGAAAGGCAGACATCAGAAAGTCTCTCACGCTGGTCACATAAGGGTTTGAAAAATGTTACTGCTATGTTAAAGGAACCTTCTAAAAGATGTTTCTCCTGTGGGAAAAGGGGTCACTTAAAGAATGAGTGTTACTTGCGTACTGCTTTTATTGGGGAAAATATGAAAGCAATACGTGAGGGGTTTCTGTTAAGTGTAAAGATACAAGGCATTGATGTTAAAGCACTTTTAGACTCTGGCGCAGATCAGACCATGATCTCTCACAAGTTATGGTCTCTGATCAAGGAGCATGGTGAATCTGTACCCAATCAGCCAGCAGGAAAAGTAAAAATAAAGTGCATACATGGGGCTGCCACACATTATCCGGTATACAAGCTATTTGTAAATGGCTTAGGTATTGAAAAGGAAATGTTGATTGCCGTAATACCAAAACTACCTCACGAGCTAGTGCTAGGTAGAGACTGGCCTCAGTTTAGAAGAGGTCTGGAGAAAGGCTTGTCTCCACAAGAAGTTTTGTATCCACTTGCACCCCCTCTAAGGTTAGTGCAGTTCCCAGCCCACTATTGGGAAAGCCTAAAAAGACTGAGGCTAAAATTCAAGAAGAGTTCAAGAAGAAGTTTGTACTAAAGTTTTGTAAAACTTCTGAGCAAGCTCATGGTCCCCAACGAGCATCTCCTCAGGCCACAGGTTACGATCTATATAGTGCCGAAAATAAGGTCGTTCCTAAGCACGGACGAGCACTAATCAACACAGATATCCAGATAGAGCTACCGCAAGGGTGCTATGGTCGCATTGCTCCCCGGTCTGGCCTAGCCTCCAAGCACTTTATTGATGTAGGTGCTGGAGTGGTGGATCCAGACTACAGAGGTGTCCTTAAAGTCCTTTTGTTCAATTTTGCAAATGAAGACTTTAGTGTCAAAATAGGAGATCGCATTGCTCAATTGATATGCGAACGTGTTGGATTCCCAATCCTGGAAGAAGTGCCTATGGTAACCCCCACGAGCTGGGGAACCGGAGGTTTCGGCTCAACAGGAAAAAGCGATATGGAAGGCTTTGTGGCAATTGGGGATGAACAGCCGGACGAAGATCTGGGCCCACGGTTGGATGAATGCAAAACCTCTCCTACGCCATGGGTTAGTGATGAACTCTCAGTAATGCAGAAGCAAGAATTGGCCCATTTGCTAGAGGAGTTCAAAGATGTGCTGACACCTATCCCGGGGGAGACAGCTTTAGTAGCTCATGAAATCGTCACACCTCCAGGAAAAATCATAAGGCAAAGGCCTTATCGTTTACCAGAGGCCAAAAGGCAAGAGGTTATAAACCAGGTACAGGAGATGCTACAAATGCGCATTATTGAAGAATCACACAGTCCTTGGTGCAGTCCAATTGTGTTGGTACCTAAACCGGACGGTACCATGCGCTTTTGCATTGACTTTCGCCAAGTTAACGAAGTGTCCACCTTTGATGCATACCCAATGCCTCGGATAGAGGAACTGTTGGACAGGCTAGGTCAAGCAAAGTTTCTCACGACCTTAGATATGACCAAAGGGTACTGGCAGGTGCCCCTGACAAGAGATGCTCGACCCAAAACAGCTTTTAGCACTCCCCTCGGGCTGTTCCAGTTCAGGAGGATGCCCTTCGGGTTACACGGGGCGGCCGCAACCTGCCAACGGCTAATGGACATAGTTCTGCGTCCCCACCAAAGCTACGCCACAGCCTATATGGACGATGTGGTCATCCATAGTGCTACATGGGATCAACACCTACTCCAGTTAGGAGCCGTATTGAAAGCGATGAGACGAACCGGACTAACGCTGAACCCTGAAAAGTGCATGTTCGCAGTCAAAGAGGTCAAGTATTTGGGCCACCTTGTAGGTCGGGGTACGGTATGCCCCTTAATGAACAAGGTGGAGAGCGTTAGAAATTTTCCTGTCCCTCAAAATAAAAAGCAGTTGAGGAGTTTTCTCGGGCTCATCGGCTATTACAGGCGCTTCATCCCCCATTTTGCAGATGAAAGCGCACTGTTCACGAAGATGTTAAGAAAAAAACGCCCCGAATACACTACAGTGGTCCGAGGAGGCGGATGAGGCCTTCAAGAACCTGAAAGAAAGGTTATGTCGAGCCCCGATACTACGAGGCGTGGATTGTAGCCAACCATTATTACTTCAGACGGATGCTTCGGAAACCGGCTTGGGCGCCGTCCTTTCCCAGGTGCAAGAAGGCGCTGAGCATCCTCTCATGTTCCTGAGTAGGAAGCTGTCATCAGCCGAAAGAAAGTATTCCACGATTGAAAGGGAGTGCTTGGCAATCAAGTGGGCAGTTGAGTCCCTGAAATTCTATTTAACGGGAAGGAAATTCGTCCTTATCACCAATCATGCCCCACTAAAATGGTTGAGCCATATGCGAAATAACAACAGTCGCCTAACCAGGTGGTATATGGCATTGCAACCATATGACTACAGAGTAGAGCACAGAGCAGGAAAGCTCCATTATAATGAGGATGCGATGTCCCGGATTACGTGCTGTAGGGAGGAAGAGGCCTCAGCCCGTAATATTTTAAGAAGGGGGATATGTCATGCAGCAGGAACTGATGGAAACAAAGATGCAAGAAAAGAAGCTGTTTTTCACAATATAAAAGATGTGCACGGGATGCAATTCCCACACAGAGTAGCTAGAGGGAGCAGGCGTGCACTCACAGAGGCTGACTCGACACACCTAGCTAATCGACATCACCTGACAAGCAGCCTAGAAAGCTCAAACACAGGAGAGCTTTATAAGCAAGAGGCTGGAGACTGGAAAGGGTGTGGAGATAGGGGTGGAGGTAGAGGTGGACCGGAGAGAAGCACCAGGAGCAAAACCGTGCGAGAGACATGCACCACGAGCAAGGGCCAAGAAGAAGGAAGCACCAGGAGCATTGAGCTAAGCCCTAGGAGTGAAGGGGAAAGCAATGCTGAGCAAAGGAACAGTCACTTTGGGAAGCAGACCAATTAAAAAATCAGATCATGTGTTAGGACAAACATAAACTAACAGTCACAACATAAAACATATATAGTTAAATGTAGGAACATCCGTCAAGTCGGGGGACAAAAAAACCCTTCGTATAAACAGACTTCTCCCTTTAATCTTTTTTATTTTTATATTTCTACAACAGTCCTAGTAAGAGCAGACCCAAAGAGCCACAACGCTAAGAATAAAAATTCAAAATGGTCAAAAAGTCAAAATCAAACGTAGCTGGCAATCGGGTCCTTGGGGTTTCTTGTCCCCCGACTTGACGGATGTTCCTACATTTAACTATATATGTTTTATGTTGTGACTGTTAGTTTATGTTTGTCCTAACACATGATCAGATTTTTAAATTGGATTTCATTATACAGATCTGAGATTTGGCAATTGTTTTTGACTTTGGGAAGCAGAGCAGTGCTGAAGGAAGAAGCCAGAAGTTAGGCTTGGAAAGAGGCCTGCGCTTACTGGAGGAACCAGTGACCAGACTGAAAGGTAACAAGAGCTTTCAGGGAAAAGACTGGCACGAGGATTGTATGCCTGGAGAACTACTGGAAGGAGAAAGTTCCTGTTCTACATGCTGTTGGAAGCCAAGGTATGCTGACTCTGTTTTTAAGAGAAAAAGCTCACCTTATAAGTACCCTTTTAAAAGCAATGCTCTTTTTACAAGAAAGGAAAGTAAACCTACTTTGTATAACCCAAATGGTAAAAGCACAAAGGTAGGCCACGCTCACTGGCGTACCCTAGAAGAACTCTACAAACACCCAGAGAATAAGAATAGCGACTGGGCAGTTCCAATAGCCAGAGAAACCCCAGATACAGAAAGGGATAACTCTGACTCAGAGCCGATGCAAGTGGAATTTGTGGAGCTTAGTCTTTTTTGTCTCAAGAGGAGATGAACTGTTCTCTATGCGTTACAAGCAGTATAGAATCACTGCTAGACTTGTAAATAATATATGCTGTCTCCAGAGTCTTACTTGTATGCTAAAAGGAAGAAGAGCATTGAAACGGTTGAGTTACTCTAGGAAGCCTTAATTAATCCTTGTTACAACTGTGAAGCACAACAGTTTTTCTTTACCATGAGTTTGTTTCATTCCTGAAGTAAAGGACATTTTCCTCTATGTTGTGACCCACCTGAATCTTTTGCATAAAGGGAAATAAAAGCCTATGTTAGCCCTCTACTCTGCATTTACAATTTACTTCTTAATAGGAGCTGAACTACTAAGATCAGGCTGCACCTGGCTCTTAAAGGAACCTCCTCTCATATAAAAATATCTTTGTGTCCAACCTACCCCTATGACCACTGGCCACCAGGGGCGGTACGCGACAGGTTATGTCAGGGGTGCTCAGGTCGATTGGAGTGTACACCATTATATTGTCTGTGTACAGGTGATATTGTTTGTTGTGTTGTCTGATGATGCTGCATATGGGCTGTATGTAGATGTTGAAGAGTATTGATGAGAAGGCCGATCTCTCTCCAGAAGTAGCAGTCCCTTTTTGTAGTCGTTCAAGACTGAGAATCACAGAGCTCTGGTTGAACTATTTATGCCTGTGCTTCTGAGATAATCTGTGACCAATTTCCTGGGTGATTCACACAGCCCTTGCTTTAATGGAAGGAGTCTTTAAAAATGGCCCTTTGATCTGTCACTTGGCTTTAACATCTATTTAAAACAATTTCACAGGTCTCTTGTCCTCTATCTAGAAGGCCTCTTTGTAAAGGTCTCTAGAAATAATTTATTGTTCAAAGAATATTAACCCTGTTTTTCCTTTTATGCTAAGTTGTACTCTGATTTGATTTAAATTAAAGCTCTTTGCTGATGCCAGGCCCTGACTATTAAATTTAAACTAGAAGCTCTCTGCTGTGTTTTAAATTTAAACTGAAAGCTCTTTGCTGCTACTAGGCCCTGACTATTAGATTTAAAATAGAAACTCTGCTGAACATAAGAACATAAGATATGCCATACTGGGTCAGACCAAGGTCCATCAAGCCCAGTATCCTGTTTCTAACAGTGGCCAATCTAGGTCATACGTACCTAGCAGTTTCCCCAAAAGACACACGTTCCACAATGCTTGTACTGGGTCAAGCATTGATATCTTGGGTCCCTTCTTAATAATGGTTTATGGACCTTTCCTCCAGGAACTTGTCCAAACCTTTTTTAAACCCAGCTACACTAACAGCCTTTACTACATCCTCCGGTAACAAATTCCAGAGTTTGATTACACGTTGAGTGAAAAAATATTTTCTTTTTTTAGTCTTAAATAGTTTACCCTGTAGCTTCATTGCATGTCCCCTAGTCTTTCTATATTCTGATAATGTAAACAATCGATCTACGTTTACCCATAAGAACATAAGAACATAAGATATGCCATACTGGGTCAGACCAACGTCCATCAAGCCCAGTATCCTGTTTCCAACAGTGGCCAATCTAGGTCATACGTACCTAGCAGTATCCCCAAGAGACACAGGTTCCACAATGCTTGTATTGGGTCAAGCATTGATATCCTGGGTCCCTTTTTAATAATGGTTTATGGACCTTTCACCCAGGAACTTGTCCAAACCTTTTTTAAACCCAGCTACACTAACAGCCCTTACTATATCCTCCGGTAACAAATTCCAGAGTTTGATTACACGTTGAGTGAAAAAATATTTTCTCTTATTTGTCTTAAATAGTTTACCCTGTAGCTTCATTACATGTCCCCAGTCTTTCTATATTCTGATAGCGTAAACAATCGATCTACGTTTACCCGTTCCACTCCATTCATTAATTTATAGACCTCTATCATATCTCCCCTCAGCCGTCTCTTTTCCAGGTTGAAGGCCCTTTAGAACATAAGAACATAAGATATGCCATACTGGGTCAGACCAAGGTCCATCAAGCCCAGTATTCTGTTTCCAACAGTGGCCAATCTATGTCATACGTACCTAGCAGTTTCCCCAAGAGACACAGGTACCACAATGCTTGTATTGGTTCAAGCATTGATATCCTGGGTCCCTTCTTAATAATGGTTTATGGACCTTTCCTCCAGGAACTTGTCCAAACCTTTTTTAAACCCAGCTACACTAACAGCCTTTACTACATCCTCCGGTAACAAATTCCAGTGTTTGATTACACGTTGAGTGAAAAAATATTTTCTTTTATTAGTCCTAAATAGTTTACCCTGTAGCTTCATTGCACGTCCCCTAGTCTTTCTATATTCTGATAATGTAAACAATCGATCTACGTTTACCCGTTCCACTCCATTCATTAATTTATAGACTTCTATCATATCACCCCTCAGCCGTTTCTTTTCCAGGTTAAAGAGCCCTAACCTTTTTAGCCTTTCTTCATAGGAGTAGCCTTCCATCCCCTTTACCATTTTGGTGGCTCTTCTCTGAACCTTTTCTAAAATCGCTATATCCTTTTTAAGATATGGCGACCAGAATTGCACACAATATTCAAGGTGCGGTCTCACCATGGAACGATATAGAAGCATTATAATATCTTTTGTTTTATTTTCCATTCCTTTCCTTATGATACCTAGCATTCTATTTGCTCTCTTGGCCGCCGCTGCACACTGCACACTGCACACCCGTTCCACTCCGTTCATTAATTTATAGACTTCTATCAGATCTCCTCTCAGCCGTCTCTTTTCCAGGTTAAAGGGCCCTAACCTTTTTAGCCTTTCTTCATAGGAGTATCCTTCCATCCCCTTTACCATTTTGGTGGCTCTTCTCTGAACCTTTTCTAATAACGCTATATCCTTTTTAAGATACGGTGACCAGAATTGCACACAATATTCAAGGTGCGGTCTCACCATGGAACGATATAGAGGCATTATAATATCTTTTGTTTTATTTTCAATTCCTTGCCTTATGATACCTAGCATTCTATTTGCTCTCTTGGCAGGGTTCTAAATTTAACCAGAAAGCTCTCTGCTGTGTTTTAAATTTAAACTGAAAGCTCTTTGCTGTTGCTAGGCCCTGACTGAGTATTACATTTAAACTAGAATCTTTCTGCTGGGTTTTAAACTTAAACTGAAAGCTCCCTGTTGAGCTTTTAATTTAAGTAAAAGCTCTTTGCTGATATTAGGCCCTGACTGATTTAACAAATACACTAGATTCACAGATTAATCAGCTTTAATCTAAAGAATTCTTTTTTCACCAAGATTTAGAAAAATACCCAGAAGTAATTACTTACAATTGCAGACCTCTCTCCAGGAGTAGCAGTCCCATTTTGTAGTCCTAGTCCCAATCAGTTATTTTCAGTCCTATATCCCCTCCAATCATCCCATTTCCAGTCATAGCCCCCATCAGCCATTTGCAGTCCTATCCTAGCTCCCTCATCAGCCCATTTCCAGTCCAAGCCCCCAATCAGTCCATTTCTAGTCCAAGCCCCCCATGAACCCATTTCCAGTCCATGCCCCCATCAGCCCATTTCCAATCTTAGCCCCCCATCAGCCATTTCCAGTCCTATCCTAGCCCACCATCAGCCCATGTCCAGTCCAACCTCCCCCAATCAGTTCATTTCCAGTCCTAGCCCCCCCATCAGCCCATTTCAAGTTCTAGCCCCCCAGCAGCCATTTTCAGTCCTATCCTAGCCCCCTATCAGCCCATTTCCAGTCCAAGCCCCCAATCAGCCCATTTCCAGTCCTAGCCCCCCATCAGCCATTTCTAGTCCTATTGTAGCCCCCATCAGCCCATTTCAAGTTCTAGTCCCCCTCCAGTCATCCCATTTCCAATCCTGTCCCCCATCAAACATTTCCAGTCCTATCCTAGTCCCCCATCAGCCAGTTTCCAGTCCAAGCCCCCTCATTAGCCCATTTACAATTCATGCCTCCCCATTAGCCCATTTCCTATCCTAGCCTTCCACCAGTCATTTCCAGTCCAAGCCCCCCATCAACCCATTTCCAGTCCTATCCTAGCCCCTGATCAGTCCTTTTCAAGTCCTAGCCCACCCATCAGCCCATTTCCTGTCCAAGCCCCCTCCCAATCAGTCCATTTCCATTCCTATCCTAGCCCTCCATCAGCCCATTTCAAGTCCTAGCCCTCTCATCAGCCCATTTCCAGTCCAAGCTCCCTCCCAATCATCCCATTTCCATTCCTATTCTAGCCCCCACCCAACAATCCCTGTGCCTGTCTGACCTCAGAGAGAGCTGGAGAGGCTCAAAGCCCCAGATCACCTCTGCATGGCTGCCAGTGAAAAGCAGTGTGTTCCTTCACTCCAGCAGCTGTATTGTTGTGAAGCTTGCTGGCACCAGAGGTTAAAGGGCATTTCCAGTTTCCCAACACTCAGTGAGCTTCATGGGAACACAGCTGCCAGAGTGAAGGAACATGCCACTCTTCACTCCGACAGCTATGCAGAGGTGAGCCGGGTCCTCGGGCCTTCCGGCTCCCTCTGAAGCTGGCTCTGCAAACTAACCATGTGTGGAATGAAGTTGGCACGGGGCACCGTGTACGAACAATATTCTTGCATAATGGATGGGCCTGCCTTGGCACTATCTCTGAAGAGGTAAACCCCCACATATTGCCCTCTGGAAGTTAAAACTCCCTCAAGAGAAAGGGGAAGTCTCAGGGTCTCTGCTGGAGTGCTCCCCCTCCACCATTCTTGATCCCTACTTGGGCTCTCTTACAGCAGCAGTTGACTACCCCAATACTCTATCACCTCCTGATGTGGATTTTCTTGTGGGTTCTAAGAGTCAGCTACCAGTCCTAGTTGCCACATGGCAAGTTTCTAGGCTCAGGCTGCCCAACTTACAGATGTAGTGACAGTTTCGAGGATTATGCCTATCTGGCTCAATCCTCATTTCAAAATTCCAAAATGTCCCATTAACTCGCTTATCTGGCAATCACATGGTATGTGGACTGTTGGACAGCTCCTAACAATGGACTCCTACAAGACCTTTTCCAAGCTCCAGCAGGAGTTTGGTCTCCCTTCCCGATGCTTGTTTCAATGATACCAACTTAGACACTGCCTGATACACTCTGGAATTACTCCAGTGAGTCTCCTTAGCGATGGTGATCTTTGGGCAAAGGTGCATGGTTTAGCAATCTTCAATAAGTTAGTCTCCCTTTTTAGTAACATGTTAAGAGAAGGCTCTAATCATCTCTGTTCCAGAATGGAGCATTCTTGGGAGCTTGTTGCAGGAGTTTTATTATCCCATAATTATTGGATGCAGTTTTCAGGACGCTTGCCACATATCTCTTATTCTGCTTCTCTTACACAATTCCTTTTTTTTGGCACACAGAGCTTTCGTTACCTCTGTATCTCTCACAAAGTGGAATCAGCAGGCTGGTAATCACTGCTGGTCATGCACTATACATATGGGCACTCTAATGCATATGATTTTTGAATTCCCTAATATACAGGGTTTCTGGAATCAAGTTTGGGCCCAAATTGTATATATTCTCCCTGTATGCTCCATCAATATGGAACTCACTACCAGACAATGTAAGATCAGCGAAATCTATCAGCGATTTACAAAAAAAAATTTAAAATGCATCTATTCAGAGAATACTACGGACATGACGACAAAACCTAAGTCAAACATTAACTCTGCTCAGAAAACCAGATAAGATAAGATAAATCAACCAGTCCCCTCCCAAGTAAAGAAGATCACCTCGATATGTAAATAGTTTACTCCCCCACTCTTCTCCAAGTTGTACTCCCTTGTTAATGTAAATCAACTCCCATGTAACTGCTATATTTAATTGTTATGTTCAATGTTCAATGTAAAACAATTACCATGTAATTGTGATGTTGTTAGATGTAAACCGCCTTGCATAAAGGCAGTATAGAAAAACGGTTAAATAAATAAATAAACATTATACCTTAATGAAGCCTTAACTCTTAGGGGCTTGTTTACAAAGCTGCGGTAGCGGTTCGCGGTCGTTATTTGAGCCGCGGCCCCATTGAAATCAATGGGGTCGCGGCTCCGATAACGATCGCGAACTGCTACCGCAGCTTTGTAAACAAGCCCCTTAGTTTTCAGCTTGTCGTACTGTGAGGGCTTGTGTGCATCACTGATGCCGAGGGCTAAGCTATCGGTAGTTTAACTACTGGGGCAGGGTCTCCCAAGATGGACAGGTCTCAGTTGAGGTGCCAGACCAAGAGAAACCACCCATCTGGGCAGCAGCAGAACGGGACAGTGTTGGCGCCGGAGAATCACATTTCTGTGACAACAGCAATGACACTAAACTTAAACTATGCAGAGGAAAGGTCTGGCAATCTACTTCTGTATCTTGCCATGAAAACCCAATGGATAGTCACAACAAAACAAATTGCACTATAGTGCTGGAAGATGAGAACCTCAGGTTGGAAGGCACTCAACTAGCTACTGGGGAGGAGCTGAGGACTTTTCAGAGTAAAGCCAGCATTTATGATGTGGTTGGATCAAAGCCCTCGGGATATCTGACTGCTGATTAACTGTGCATGAAATGTGAGTCAGACATTGTAAAGATGCCTTACATATTGGGACATGGAACGTATGAAGCATGAACCAAGGGAAGTTGGAGGTGGTCAAGAATGAAATGGAACGTGTACAACTTGATCTGTTGGGAGTCAGCGAACTGAAATGGACTGACATTGGGCACTTTGCATCAGATGATCGCATGGTCTACTATGCTGGAAATGAAAGACAAAGAAGAAATGGTGTTGCATTTATAATAAAGAAGAAACTTACAAGAACTGTAATGAAATACAATGCAATCAGTGAACGCTTAACCTCTATTCGTCTACGAGGAATGCCTATCAACAAACTATAATTCAAGTATATGCCCCAACAACAGTTGCAGAAGAGATGAAATTGATGAGTTCTATAAACAAGTACAAGCTGAAATTGACAGAACATGCAAACCGGATATCCTGATAGTCATGGGTGACTGGAACGCAAAAGTTGGCAACAAAGAAGAAGGCAAAGTAGTTGGAAAATATGGACTTGGCAACAGAAATGAAGCTGGAGAAAGACTGATAGAATTCTGCAAGACCAACGATCTATTAATCTCAAGCACCTTCTTCCAGCAACACAATGGACTTCACCCAATGGATTGTACAAAAATCAAATTGACTACATCTGTGGAAGTCAATGATGGAAAAGCTCTATAACATCAACAAAGACAGAACCTTGAGCTGACCGTGGTACAGATCACCAACTACTAGTATGCAAACTCAAGATAAAGTTGAAAAAGAGCAAGCCACTCATGAATGTGGCAAAATATGACCTTGAGAATATATCATTGGAATTTAAAGACTGCCTGCAAAATCGATTTGCTGCTTTAGATACAAATGACAGAGCTCCAGAAGAGTTATGGAATGACATCAAGAAGGTTGTGTTGGAAGAAAGCGAGAAGTCTCTACAAAAGGTGAAAAAGCAAAAATAGACAAAATGAATGACGGAAGAAACTCTGAAAATTGCCCAGAAATGCAGAACTCAACAGAGATTTCCAATGTGTAGCAAGACAGGACAAGGAAAATAGAAGCAGAAACTATTAGAGGAAGAACAAGATTGGCTTTCCTAAAGCTACGAGAGTAAGAAAAAATTTCAGCCTCGAATAGGAATGTTACAAGATGCTCAAGGTTCTATTTTGAATGATGCTAAAAAAGGTGGAAAGAATATACAGAGATTTTATATGATAAAGATCAAGTGAACCAACAGCCGTTTCAAACTGTACCTTATGATCCGGAACCACTGGTGATGAAAGAAGTCGAAACAGACTTGAAAACCTTATCAAAAAACAAAGCACCAGGCATTGATGGCCTTCCCATAGAAGTATTACAGCAATCTTACAAGGCTCTGCCAAGAAATTTGGAAGACAATATCATGGCCAACTGACTGGAAAAGATCTGTGTTTATACCAATACTAAATAAAGGTGATCCAACTGACTGTGGAAATTATCACACAGTCGCTCTGATCCCACATGCCAGCAAGAGTCTACTGAAGATTATTCAACAGAGACTATAACCATACCTGGAACAAGAACTACCTGAAGTGCAAGCAGAGTTCAGGAAAGGGCGAGGAACGAGAGACATCATCATGGATGTGAGATGGATCCTTGAAAAGACTAAAGAATACCAAAAGGATATCTATTTGTGCTTTATCGACTACAACAAGTCTTTTGAAAGTATATACCATGAGAAACTCTGGGCCACATTAAGAAGCATGGGTATACCAGAACACCCGATCATTCTCTTGCACAACCTGTACATTGATCAAGAACCAACAGCTGAAATGGAACAAGGAGAAACAGAATGGTTTAAAATAAGCAAAGGTGTATGACAAGGCTGCATACTTTCCCCCTACCTATTTAATTTATATGCAGAACAAATCATCAGAGAAGTAGGATTGTATGAAGACAACAGAAGTGTGAAGATTGGTGGAAGACTCATCAACAACCTTCACTATGCTGATGATACCACATTACTGGCTGAAAGTGAAGATGATCTGAAATATGTGCTACTCACGATCAAGGAACATAGTCTTAAAATGGGCCTGCACCTTAATGTAAAGAAGGCAAAGATTGGAAAAATCAATAAGTTCATTATGGAAGGAGAAGAAATCGTGGGCAACTTTAACCTACTTGGATCAACTATCAATAAAGAAGCAACAAGCAGTCAAAAAATCCGACGATGCATTGCTCTTGGCAGAATGGCTATGAAAGACCTAGATAAGATTCTCAAGAGCAGAGATGTCTCTCTCCATACAAAAATTTGACTCGTTCAAGCCATGGTATTTTCAATAACATCATATGGATGTGAAAGCTGGACAGTGAAAAAGATAGACAGGAAGAAAATTGATGCCTTTGAATTATGGTGCTGGCGGAGAATACTGCGTATACCATGGACTGCCTGAAGAACAAATCAGTTAGTACTAAAGGAGTTCAAACCTAAGCTTTCTTTAGAAGCTCAGATGACAAGACTTCGACTTTCATACTTTGGACACATCATGCGAAGAGAGAGATCATTAGAGAAAGACATCATGCTTGGCAAGATAGAAGGTCAACGCAAAAAAGGAAGGCCAGCAATGAGATGGATCGATACCATAAGCAGCAGTCACAGGTACCAGTCTGTCAGCAATGAGCTGCCTCACTGAAGACCGAACACAATTTAGGACAACTATCCAGAGGGTCGCCGTGAGTCGACACTGACTCGATGGCACTTAACAACAACAACAACTCTAAATATTGTTGTCTATCGATCTGCAGCAGGCATACTTTCTCCGCATAAGGATGATGTTTTTCTGTTTGACCTTCTACTTAGTTTAGCCATTAAACTCATTCTTATACACTGGAAAGACTCTTTTCAAATAGACTATCACCACTGGTGGAACATGGTCTGCATGTATTGGAAATATAAAACAGTATATATTCATCTGTCTCAAGGATGTATTAGTAGTTCTACTAAATGGAGAATTTTAGATGTTTTTTTTGTGTCTTCTACCACCTAGCCTTATCTTTTTAAGTTTCTCCTTCACACCAGCAGAGATTCTATCATATTTGTCGAAGCCAGGGATGGGAGGGGGGATTGTTTTTGTTGTTGACTTAGTTCTATGGTTGTATTTTTGATGTTAAGAAAACTTAAATAAAGTCTTAAAAAATTAGAGATAGGAAGAAGGGGGGGGGGGGGGGGTTTTACTTAGGGGGAAAGATAAGTAGCTCGGTTTTGGCCATGTTGAATTTCAGATGGCAGCGAGACTTCCAGGCACTAATGTCAGATAGGCAGGCAGAGATCCAGGCCTGGATACCCAGAGTGATTTCAGGTGCAGAGAAATAGATCTGGGAGTCATCAACATAGAGATGGTACTGAAAACTGTGGGAGAAAATGAGTACACCAAAGGACTGAGTGTAGAGAGAGAAAAGGAGAGGTCCCAAGACAGAGTCCTGGGGTACATCGACTGAAAGTGGGATAGCAGTAGAGGAGGATCCATCAGAAAATACACTAAAAGCATGGTGGGAGAGATAGGAAGAAAACCAAGACAGGACAGAATCCTTAAATCCAAGCGAGGATAGGGTACCAACGAGAAGGTGGTGATCAACAGTGTCAAAAGGAATAGAAAGATCAAGAAGGATAAGGATTGAGTAAATATTTGGGTTTGGCAAGGAGACTCTGGTAAGGGCCATCTCAGTAGTAGAATGTAGAGTGCTAAAGCCAGATTGCATTTTATACAGAAGGGACTGAGAGGAGAGAAAGTACAGTTGCAGTGAACTGGATGTTCAAGTAATTTAGAAATAAAGGGGAGGAGAGAGATGGGTCGATAACTGGAAGGACAGGTAGGATTAAGGGATGGTTTCTTGAGGAGAGCTGTAACCACAGCATACTTGAAGGCTGCAGGAACAGTTGCAGTAAAAAGAGAGGTTGAGGATATGACAGATGGAAGGAACAGCAGTGGAGGAGATGGAGTTTAGTAGATGGGTGACCCTGGAATGCACGGACACTAAGCGGTGAGTGTCAGTGCGTTCCCAACTGGTGAGTGGCATTTATGCAGTTTGCAGGTCTGCAAACCATGTAAATGTCTTTGAATAGCCCCTCTTAACTTTTAATTGTGTACAAATATCAAAATGTATCCAACTGTTTGTGAAAGAAGAAAGACACAAAGACATTGCATTGAAAGCACAACACAGCCATGTTTTGACATTTCTCCTGTATCAATGGTATATTCACATGCAAATTAAAAATATGAAAGGTAAGAAGGAAAAAACATGCAAATATTCCAAAAAGTAGGGATTTGCACAAGCAAGAAAAATTCACTTAGTTTTCTTTTTTTTCACAAAGGTGTTTTTTCAGGTAGTTTTACATGCAGGACCAGCACAAGGGTATCAGGCACCATAGGCAAAACTTCCTTCTGATACCTCCCGCCACTGCTGCACATATACCTAATGGCCACAACTCAACATCAATTTCCATGCAGCCAACATGCATTTGTAAAGGTGCTTAAGAGCATCTCAGATTCTTCTGAAGCACAGGGTCAGACTTATGAGATGATCTGTGAGATTGACCTCATGCCACAGAGCAAACTGATGTGCTCTTAAGTGCCCTTTCTCTTGCCATTCTGCTGCTGGCCATTTGTTACACCCAGAATGTTGGGTGCCTAGTTCACCTAAGGAGGTGCTTGTCCTGTTAGCTTAGCATATTCATTTTAATAGAGAATTTTTACAATACAGCTTGTGCCTTCAAGTCATTGCTGACTCCTGGCAACCTAGCAGCTCCTAGGTTTTCTTGGCAGTGTGACCAGATTACCAGGTTTTTCTTCCAAGGCAAAGGAGGGGTAAGTGACTTGTCCAAGGCCACAAGGAGTGCTAGTAGGAATCAAACCCTGGTCTTTTGGTTACCAGAGCAATGCTCTAACCACTAGGCTACTCCTCCACTCATGTACACTAAATTGATTTGACATATACTAACAATTAAGGTGTTTTCAATTTAATTTAAAATGGCATTTATAGTCCTCTTCTATCCAAACACAGGTCTGAGACAGATCACATAGAAAGCAAGTAGGAATAATGACAGTCTCAAATAATTAAAGAAAATGAACTATTTAATACAGCATTCAACTACCTGTCATATTTCATATCCATCCTCCTTAATTCAATTTTAATTCACTATCCCCACTGAGAAAAAAGGTGATTAACGTGCATTAAATCAATTCAGTGAACACTAAGGGGCATGATTGCTAAAACATACTAAGCTAGCTAGCAGTGAGGCACATTTTGTAGCATGGGGGCAGGGCTAGAATTGTTCTAGCTGATGGGAGTGTGCCTGGCATATCCCCATGCTATGAGCATGTTTGGCTCTGCCCCTGTGCTAAGCAATTTGCCACGATTAACACAGGGGCACTTATTGCCACTCATTTGAGGTGTTGGTAAGTGCGCCCTTGCTAACTGCAACATTGCTGGTTGGCGCTACAGCAGGTCTTGAAGCACAAGCACACGTGCATGCACTCATGGCCTGCCGCAACTACCCCAACAGGAAGCTGCACCAGAGGGAGGCAGGAATGGCAGCCCATGAGTGTGCGCGTATGCATGTCTGCTTCAAAGCCTGACACGGCAGAAAGACACCACTTTGAAGAATGGTGAAGAGGTTGTGGTGCCGCCCAGTGGGGTCTTCCAACTTAGGTAACTGCCTAGTGGACAGGCTGTCTCTGCTCCTAATAAAAAGAGCTACTATCTCTTACTGAAAAGGATTTACTAGATTTACTAGATTCCCAAAGAGATATAAATTTACAAATTTATAAACAAACAATAAACAACTCCAAACAAAATTATTATTCTAATATAATCTCAAGAGCCACTAATCGCCCAAGAGAACTATTCTGTATAGTACAAAAACTAACAAACAAAACACTAAATTCTGATGAAATATCAATTGATATCTCCCCACAAGAATTAGCTCAATACTATATCAATAAAACAAAGCTACAAATAACACCTCTACATATTACTCAACCACAAATTCAAACACAAACAAAGCAAGCTACATTTGATAACTGGACCAACTTCAACTTAATATCAAAATCTACTCTCAAAACTACAATAACTAACATTAATACAACAACCTCATACCTTGATCCATGCCCAGTTGATTGGATAAAGAAGACTTTCTCAATACTCTCTTCTTTCATTCTACCCTTAGTGAACCTATCCTTACAAAAAGGCTACTTACCACCATCTCTCAAACACGTTCAAATACGACCTATACTTAAAAATAACACATTAGATAAATTATCCCCAAAATCATACAGACCCATATCAAGTATTCCTTTTATGGCCAAACTTATTGAAAAATTGTACAAATTCAACTACAAGACTTTATTGACACAATAAACCTCCTTGATGAACATCAATATGGCTTTAGACCCTTCCATGGAGTAGAAACCTTGCTAACGATCCTTTATGACACAATATTAAGAGGTATTGATAATCCTAAACAAGCCTTTATTCTTGTTTTCCTTGACATATCAGCTGCATTTGACAGTGTTAATCACTTAACAATGTTAAACAGACTTCAACAAATTGGAATTACATCTACTGTTTATAATTGGTTCAAATCATATCTATCAAACAGAACTCAAACAGTAAGAATCCACACCCAAATTTCTAACACCTTCAAACAAACTCAGGGTCTCCCGCAGGGTTCTGCATTATCTGCGCTATTATTTAATATTTACTTACAACCAGTTTGTAACATCTTTAAACGTCACAATGTTTATTATCATATCTACGCTGATGATATAATGTTCTACCTCCCATTTGAAATCCCACACCCACCTCTTCAAAAAATAACAGAATGTTTCAATGAACTAACTGAATGGCTCAAAGAACAAAATCTACTTATCAACTTTACTAAAACTGATATATTATTCATCACTAAAAATCAAACATACATACCCCCAAACACGATCACACTAGATACTCATGAAATAAATACAAAAAAAGAAATAAAATATTTAGGTGTAATACTTGACAATAATCTAAATATGGATTCACATATAAAATATCTAACTAAAAAAATATATTACAAACTCAAAACACTAAAACAATTAAGACCATTGATTCATCTACAAGACTTTATTAATATAATTCATGCTATCATCACCCCACATTTTGATTATGCAAACACAATACTTAATGGCATTTCAAAACAAAATATTAAAAAGATACAAATAATTCAGAACATAGCTGCCAGGATGATTATGAATATAAGCCCACTTGAACATGTTACACCAATTTTGGCTGAACTTCATTGGCTACCTATTTACTCCCGAATCAAATATAAAATTCTTGTCACTACATTTAAACTTATAAATAATCTTGCACCATCGGCACTCAATACACTGATTAATATAGACATCGATAAACGATCCCAAAGAAGCAGAAACTTAAATACCTTAACAATACCAAAAGATTTCACAAAAGCCAGAAAACAAACAAATAAGAGAGCTTTCTCACACTCTGCTCCAATTCTTTGGAACAATCTACCTGACAACATTCGCCTGCTATCTGATATAAAGGAATTTAGAAAAAAATTAAAAACTCACTTATTCATATTACACTACAATACACCCTCAGAACAGAATACTCAAATAGATACAGGCTAACATTTATACATTATTATTACATACTCTATTTTCAAAATAAATATCACTAATACACTATTAACCATACCACACTCTCATTCACATGATGATTATAGATTTAAACTAACAATGTATATATGTTCTAATATGTTATACCTTTAATGTTACAACATTCCTTGTAAATTATAATTATCTGTTCTATGTAAACTGACTTGGTATATTACATACCAATTAACCTACTGTTCCATGTAAACCGCACTTGATACTAGGGAAAGAGCGGTATATAAATAACTGTTAAATAAATAAATATGAGCCCTCATTATAGTTATCATCCAATAAACATCAACAGACCAGCAGGATTGGCATTTCAGTCAGCCAGTGTCCAGCTAGGAATAAGACATTGCGGATAGGAATGGAGAAGATTCTGTTTCACATAGTGGTTCAGTTCTCCTGCAGCAGTCTGTTGAGATGATCTGTGAGATTGACCCAATGCTGTGTTCAGTATCCAGACTTGCTTTGCAGTCTCCTGTGCCTGGGTACTGTCTTTTACTCTAAGTACATTATTCCAGTTCCTCCTATGAATTTCACAGGGTCTGCAAGTACATATGTCTGTACTATAATATAGGATGGGATTACGTACTTCCCATTGTGGATATCAGCGACTTATAAATAAACTGAATGCCACTGATATTGACACTAAAGAGGGTCATTTTAAAAGTCTTAGTTGTGATTCAGATATCTGAAGACATGTACATAGACATCGAAATCATGGAGATATCTCCAGAGCTATTTTACAAATAGTGTTTAGAAACATCTCTGGTGCAGGGACATCCAAGTTGCTAGGGGTCGTGGTTAAGGCATGTCTGTGGAGGTACAATGAACTTATCTGTCCCTCTTTGATTCATAGTAACATAGTAAAGATAAAGACCAGTATGGTCCATCTAGTCTGCCCAGTAAGATGGCAGGAGTAAGATGGCAGGAGTAGGTGCACCCCTCCTGCCATTCTGTGCAGGCCACCACTCCCCATATCTTTGTTTAGGGGTGAACCCAGCGCTCCATGTAGGACACCCCTATTTGTTGAGAAATTAGATGGTTCAGTTTATTTTGATTTTAATTTGTTGCTGTAAAGGGATCCACTGTGTCTGTCCCTGTATTTGCACCTACCACTTCCATCGGGAGGGCATTCCAAGCATCCACCACCCTTTCAGTGAAAAAGTATTTCCTGACATTGCCTTTCAATTTACCACCTTGCAGCTTCATGTTATGCCCTCTAGTTTTTTCAGCTTCCCCGTCTTTGGAAGAGGTTTGTTCATTATTTCTCTTTAAGTATTTAAAGGTCTGAATCATATCTCCCCTATCCCTCCTCTCCTCCAAGGTGTACATATTTAGGTCTTCAAGTCTCTTCTCATAAGGCTTCTGACGCAGGCTCCAAATCATTTTGGTCGCCTTCCTCTGAACAGTTTCCAGTCTTTTTGCATCCTTTGCAAGATATGGTCTCCAAAACTGAACACCGTATTCCAAGTGAGGACTCACCAGTGACTTATACAGTGGCATTAGTACCTCTTCCTTTCTGCTGGTAATTCCTCTTTGTATGCAGCCCAACATCTTCCTGGCTTTTGCCACCGCCTTGTCACACTGTTTTGCCACCTTGAGATCTACAGAAATAATCACACCAAGGTCTTTCTCCTGATCAGTGCACACCAACCTCTCGCCCCCTATCGCGCACATTTCCTTTGGATTTCTGCTACCCAAGTGCATGACACTACACTTCTTTGCATTAAATATTAATTGCCAAGTATTAGACTATTCTTCCAGCTTTTGTAGATCTTTTCTCATGTTAAGCACTCCCTCGGGGAGTCCACTCTGTTGCAAATTTTCGTGTCATCTGCAAAAAGACAGACCTTTCTATTCAGTCTTTCAGCAATATCACTCACAAATACATTGGATGGTGCCGGGCCCAGGACCGAACCCTGGGGCATCCCACTAATCACCTTCCTTTCATCTGAGTGAGCTCCATTTACCATCACCTTCTGTTGTCTATCAGTCAACCAATTTCTGATCCAGTTTACCACCTTGGGACCCATCCCCAAACTACTGAGTTTATTGATAAGCCTCCTATGAGGGACAGTATCAAAGGCTTTGCTGAAATCCTGGTATATGACATCCACTGCGTGCCCCTGATCTAGTTTTCTGGTCACCCAGTCAAAGAACGCAATCAGATTTGTTTGGCAAGATCATCCTTCGGTAAAACTATGTTGCCTCGAATCTTTTGAGAAAGTTCACTATTTGCTCTTTCAGGAGCGCCTCCATTACTTTTCCCATCACCGAGGTAGGGCTCACGGGCCTGTAGTTTGACACTTCTTCCCTGTCACCACTTTTGTGTAGAGGTACGACATCAGCCATTCTCCAGTCCTGAGGAACTTCTCCTGTTTCCAAGGATCTGTTGAAAACATACTTTAACGGCCCTGCAAAAATGTCTCTGAGCTCTTTCAGTATCCTGGGATGTATCCAATCTGGTCCCATGGCTTTGTCCACTTTCAATTTTGCAAGTTGTTCTAACACCTCATCTTCTGTGAATGGTGTGGTATCTTCTTCATTCCCATTTTTTTATTTGGGAGTCAAGGTGGTCCTTCTCCAGGATTTTCTTTAGTAAAAACAGAGCAGAAGTATTTGTTTAGCAATTCTGCTTTTTCAATGTCACTTTCCACGAGTCCGTTCCCAGCACTTCTGAGTCCTGCAATTTCACCTCTGATCTTCTTCCTTTCCTGAATATACCTGAAGAAAGTTTTGTCGCCACACTTAACATCTTTAGCCATCTTTTCCTCTGCCTTTGATTTTGCTATCCTTATTTCTCTTTTTGTCTCTTTGAGTTTGATCCTGTATTCATTTCTGTGTTCCTCTGTTTGCAAGCTTTTGAATTTTGCGAAAGCTGTGTTTTTTGCCTTTATTTGAGCAGCCACTTCTTTGGAAACGCATCTTGGAGAGCATCCACAATTTTTTTGCTTCTTTCCAGATTTTCAGAAGGAGTAATCCAATCCACATCGATTAAAGTCACCCAATATGATCGCTTCCCCCTTTGTGGCTATTTTGTCTATAATCAATTCATTATCTATCTCTTTGATTTGAGTCAGAGGTCTGTAGACTACAGCAATACGGATGTCAGTGCCATCTCCTCTTTCCAACACAATCCACAGTGCTTCTTCTTTTCCCCATGCCCCCTGCATTTCAGTAGCTTTAATATTGTTTGACATACAAGGCTACTCCTCCTCCTTTTCCATTTTCTCTGTCTCTTCTGAATAGATTATAGCCAGCTATGGCTATATCCCAATCATGTGATTCCTTAAACCATGTTTCTTTAATGACCACAATGTCCAAGTCCATTTCCACCATTAGGGCTTCCAGGTCTGGAACTTTGTTGACTAAGCTTCGAGCATTTGTGCTCATTGCTTTCCAGCATTTAACTGGCTTGTGTGTGTTTTGCATTGATATTGTTCTGCCCACTTCTTCCCACTTGTTGGGGATGATGGCAGGCATATCCATTTTTATACCTGCTCCAGGGACACAGGCAACAGGAAAGTGCTTGTTGTGCCTTAAAATATCCAAAGGATGTAGAGAAGATAGAGAATTAAGTGACTAGCCTGAGATCACAAAGGCTAACACTGGGATTCAAACCGTGGCCATTCTGCTTTTAACCCACTATTTTAATCATTAGGCTATTAGATGTCCCTTTTCTGAGAAGCTATTCTGGGAAAGTATGTAGATGTCGCCATAGATGTCCATATCGGGCAAATCCATGTTTCTGAAATTGTGCCTGAACTTGCACATGCCTGATTTCTTTTCAGATGTTCTGGTTTTGACATCCAAGATTGCACTTGGACGTCCATTGTAAAATGTGCCTTGAATTGATTGACTGGTCTAGAAACTGGTTGTGCGGAAGGTGACAGAGGGTAGTGATAAATGGAGTTCACTCTGAAGATGGGGCATTACCAGTGATGTGCTGCAGGAATCAATCTTCAGTCCTGTTTTTTAAAACACTTTTGCAAAATTGAGGAAGGGCAGTTGGGAATGGTTTGCATCTTTACAGATGATACCAAAATCTGCAACAGGGTAGGCACTATGGAAGAAGTGGATAACATGAGGCAGGATCTAGCAATGCTTGAAGAGTAGTCTAGAATTTGACTGCTAATATTTCATGCTAAAAATGCAGGACAGTGCATTCAGACTACAAAAACCCAAGGGAGTGGTACAGTATAGGGATGAGGTATTCTGTGCATAAAAAAAGAGTGGGACCTGGGGGTAATTATACCTGATGAACTTAAGGTGATTAAACAGAAAAGATGGTGGCAAAAACAGAAGGATGCTTGGGTATAGGGAGAGGAATGGCCAGCAGGAAGAAGGATGTGATAGTACTTCTGTATAAGTCTGGTGAGACCTCATTGGGTGTATGTACTGTGTATAGTTCTAAAGACTGCATCTTCAAAAGGATATAAACAGGATGGAGTTGGTACAGAGGATGGCTATGAAAATAGTCATAAATTTATTTTTTTTATTTATCTAAATTTATTAATAGCCTTTCCAACACAGTAGTGCAAAGCCAATAAGAACATTATAAATGCATACAATACAATTTATAACAATCAAGAGTAACTGTACCCCAACACCATCCCCCTTGTCTCATTTTCCCCATCTCATAGATCTCCTTGAAGAAATGAGTTTTCAGCCCCTGTCTAAATTTTTTTCAATTTATTTATTTTATTTATTTATTTACATTTCTTATATACCGCACTATTATAATCAGTGTGATGTACAGTTGAACAAAACATACTACAATGCCACAGGAACATTGAGTTTACAATGAACAGGGAAGTAAAACATGGAAGTAACGGGGGGAACTAATTACAGATATAGACACTTTTATGTAGGAACTTTATCCAAGACATATAAGGGAATCCAAGAAATGTAAGGGTCTCTACCAAGGCATATGTTCAAGAGTCAGGGGTGGGGGCAGTGGGAGAACTGATAACCATTCTCCTTGGGTGGCTGAGCAATGGGGGGGGGGGGTTTGGGTAGGGAGGGGGAATTAGTTTCTGGGTAATGTTTTAGGAAGAGGCGGTGTTTGAGGGCTTTTCTAAATAACGTTAGATTTTTGATGGCTCAGATTTCGGTAGGGAGGGCATTCCAGGCCCTGGGTGCGAATATGGAGAAAGCCCTACTGGCAGTTGTCTTCGTGCATTTTGTCAGTATCTTCGGGACTTCAAGCGTATTCATCAATGTGGATCTCCTGTTTCTGTTGATCGGCGTGCAGTGGATAAGTTTACTGATGGGCGTGGGAGGCTGGTTCTTTAGGGCTTTGAAGGTCAGGACTAGAACCTTGTATTGGGTTCTAGCCTGCAGAGGTAACCAGTGGAGGTTCATCAGGACTGGCGTTATGTGGACTGACTTCGATAATCCGACAAGTACCCTCGCAGCTGAGTTCATGGCGAGTTGTAGTGGGTTTAGTGTTGACTGAGGAAAACCATGGAGGATGATATTAGCAAAGTTGAGATGTGGGAGTACCAAGGCTTGGAAGATTGTTCGGTAGTCGGTGAAGTCAAGTAAGGGGCGGAGATGTCGTAGAGTCCGGATCTTGTGGTATATTGCTTTCGTGGTGTTTTTCACATGAGTTGACATGTCGAGCTGCTGGTCGAGTGTAATGCCTAGGTAGCGAATTGTGGGTTTGGTTTTCAGCTCGGCATTGTTGACTTGTAAGGAGGAAGGTGACATGAACTTCTTATTCCTTGTAACAAATAGGACATCAGTTTTGCTGTGGTTAATCCGTAAGTTCTGTGATAGGAGCCAGTCTGCAACTGCATCAAAGCATCTTAATATTGGTGAGAAGTCTGGATGATCGATCTTGAACGGAATGTACATCAGGATGTCATCTGCATAGGCAAGACATTGAACATTGAAAGAGCGGATTAGGGCACAGATTGGCTGCATGTAGATGTTAAACATCAGTGCAGATAGGGACGAATCCTGAGGCACACCTTGGGGCATGTTTACTAAACTCCGAAATTGTGCGTGGCCCCGTTAGTGTGCGTGTGCCATATAAGGAGTGGGCGGTTCAGGCAGAAAGAAGAAAAAAACCCGACCGTACGTGTGCGCGTCGCGCTAATTTGTGGGGCCCACATTAGCGCGTGGAAAGGCTAAGTGGGGCGCTGCTGAGCACATATCAGAACAGAGCTGTAGCACAACGGTGAACACACTAACCAATGGTGCAGTGGCCACAGGTTCAATCCCCCATTGTGCGCAACAAAAAGGCCAGCTGAGGCAACACCTTGAATGTGTAAAAGTGGTTCAGGAGGCAAAGTACTTTTGGACGGCATAAGGCGGCACACTGTTCGTTTTGTACGGCATAAGGCGGCGCACTGTACTATCTGGGCGGCACAAGGCGGCGCACTGTTCTTTTTGGGCGGCACAAGGCGGCGCACTGTTCATTTTGGGCGGCACAAGGCGGCGCACTAATTGTGGGCAGCAGGAGGTGGCGCGCTGATGGGCATAAGGCGGCGCGCTGATGCCAAAGCAAAGGAACACAGCCACAGCACAATGGTTAAGACACTGACCAATGGTGCAGGGACCAGGGGTTTGATCCCTCACAATGCCCAGTGACAAAGGCTAGCTGAGGCAGTATGTTATATGTTGTGGAGTGCTGTAGGAGGCTTTCTAATTTTATTTTGTGATAACTACTAGCAAACGCACTCTCACAGCATATTAATATAAGGCAGCCCATAAGGCACATGTTACAGTGCACCGTCCGCCAAGGCACCCTAGAATGTCCCCTATAGGGCAGCATGTATGTTGCGACACAGGATAATGTATAGTGCACCCTATATGGCTGGCAACCGTAACGTGCCCTATAGGGCGCCCCATAAAGCACCCTCAGAGGCACCTTATGGGTACAGTACGCTGAGGGTGGTATTGCTGGCAGCAACATATGTACAGTAAATTAAAATAAATCTGTGGACACCCCTATCACATAACCCCACTGTGGGTTTGAACCTATGACATCTGGCTGCACAGGCAGTGACGTAACCATTGGGCTACAGCTATAAGCAGCCAGCCTGTACATCACCTCACTGACAGTCTGCTGTTGTGAACCACCCATACCCATGATGCACTGCACATGCAAATCAGCTGTCCACGATTGAACACAGGATGGGAAATGCACCCCTAAAGCTCCCCGGCCTGGTAGGGGGAAGTGTCCGTGTGCACCCACACAGCACCTCGGCCTGGTAGGGTGTCCTGAGTGGGTGGACAAACGGCAAAGAGTAGCTAAACACCATCACATAGTGCGGTTACTGTGCTCACCCTGAGTGTGAGATGTTGCACCCAGGACCAGGTCCACAACACCAGGCATGGCCGAATGCGGCCACGTCAGAGCTCCAAAGCAGCAATAACCTGTGGAATAGGTAGGTGCTGCATAAACATTTTGGAGATCTCTGTCTGGCTCAGTTAGTGGGGACCCCGACCCCGACCCCCACCCCCACCCCCACCCCATGGACCCCCAGGTGGATAAAACAGGGCTTCCCCTCAACAGATACCCACACCAGTGGCAGTAGAGTGGACCATCAACCCCAGTCCTGCTAGGGAACAGACACCCTACAGGGCAATCCAAGCAGCTCCACACACATCCATAACACAATATCAGACAGACATTAGGCCTGGATATTCAAAGATGCACCCCACCACTATCTGATATTCACCTGCAGCAAGCCATCAGCCACTGCACCCTGCAAGGCACTCCATCACAACACATAATAGCTGTGAACAGTCTGCTGGCTGGTCCTGATGGACATACATGCACCCACAACTGGGGTGGCAGCACACACAGACAGATAAGTCCATGAAGAGGCCCCCACAGGACACCCATACATATCACATGGGAGAATCACAATATAGCACTATGGGGGTGCCTAGTCATGCTGCCGTCACTGCACACTCAGGGTGAGAGTGATCCCCCAGCAGCACATACAGAGGTAACCCTGTCTGTGTAGGTGGTGGCCGGGCACTACCATGCCCCTGCCAGTGCCCTATGCCCTGTGCAGCTGCATCCTGGTCAGTCCACTCTGTCTGAGATATACCCATGGTCCCTTGCTACTCATTATGCACATTGGCAGGCCAATACTGGCAACAGTGTTGGCAGTGTGGGCTGTGGAAGGGGCATGCAGCCAACACCCACTGTATAGACAGACACACAATTCCACACCTATGTCATCATGGTGCTACTATTGAGGAGGTAATTAGCCTTGCCCACCAAACCGGTGCTGGGCACGGCAAGGCATGGATATGCTACGCAGTACTGCTGGGGGTCACTCCCCAGGGTGATAAACACCGTCAGAGGCAAGGGCTGGAGCACGCACCGCAAACACCAAACAGATTGTTCGGATGGGGTCAACTAGCAGTATGTGCGTAACGTATGGATATCTATCTGCCAGTACTCCTAGCAAGCATCTCAGAGCTGTGTACTGTATACCTCAGGTGTAGGGTTCCATTGCTAGGGTATGCAGGTGCTAGTATTGGGAGATGCACGCAGGGTCCAATGTTCTGCCTCTCCAGGAGACATTGGCCAATGGGGCCTGTGGGTGTGGGTGTGGGTGTGTCTGCCCCTGTTGGCTGCTGCTTTACGGCAGAGATTCCCAACTCCAGTCCAGGTGTGCATCACACTGATCGGGTTTACCTGCTGTTCCTCATGAATATGCATGAGCTATATCTACATGCCATGGGGGTGGTGCAAAGATATACAGCACAGGCATTTGTATGAGTGGCAGCATGGACCCTGACTGGTGTGTGGCCCACCAGGACTGCATTTGGGAGATTCTGCTCTAGGTACTGCCCCTGTACATGGTGTCTGTGCTCAGTGGGGTAAAAGATAGACGTAGTACCATTGCATATGTCCTCGCCACGAAAGGTTTGTCCTTACTATCACTGTGTAGCTGTGGGAAAAATATGTGGGAAGGATTGGCAGTAGCCCCCAGCTGGACTTTGAACCTGTGACCTTCTGTTTTTGTATGCACTGTCTGTGTGCACTGCACCACCTTGTAGCCACAGGTTAGCTGGATTCCCTGGAACATCCATGCCTGTGGATCCGGCAGGGCCTGTGTGTTGCAGTGGACTGTGCCAGCCTGCACATGGCTTGGCCTCTGTCCTCTGTGGCTAGCTGCCACTGCCCCTTGCACCACATGTACTCGTGCGCCAACATGCTGGCATGAGCTTCTCTCAGAAAAAGCAGATGACCTGATTGCAATGTGGCAGTATGGGACTGCATTTGGGGGACTTGGCTGTAGGTATGCCCATTGTTGTGGTGTGTGTGCGGTGTTGTGTAAAATATGGGTGTTTTCCACATGCTTATGTTCCCTGCAATACAGGGGTGTCTGCGCTATCTTTGTTTGGTGGTGGGTAAAATATAGGGGCTGGGCTGGCATGTGCCCCAGCTGGGATTTGAACCTCTGACCCTAGAGGTACTGGCTCTGTCCGCTGCACCACACTATGGCCACAGAGACAATGCAGCCCCTGGAGGTAGTATACCTGGCAGGATGGAGTCACAAACCCTGCTCTACGCATTTTTACTGTGGGCACATGCACTCTGTCTGGTGACAAACGTGCACATAAACCCCAGAAATGACCACAGACACTGGGGGACAATATATCACCACGCTGGGCAAAAGTGATATTAATGGGCAACCATAGCAAACACTCCCAGGAAAGCTCCAAAAAGGACATTTGTTTTGGATGAGTCTCCGCTCCGTAGACCCTTCCAATATTCATTTCTTCTTTCTGGAGCTTTCCTGGGTGTGTTTTCTATATTTGCCCATTACTATAACTGTTCCCCAGCTGCATTACTATTTGTGATATTTTTGTTGTGGTCACTTTCTATTTTTATTTTCACTTTTGTGCTGTGCACATGTATCACACTGCTCACGTTTTGCAGGTTTCCCCGATTTTGCTGAACATTGCTGACGGAAATGGTTTCTCTTCCCTTTAAATGCCCTCTACCGCGAGTGTTTCACTCGCGCTATTTTTACATGCAAATTCGGGCCCGATAATGTGCGGGGAGCCTCTCCCCTTCCACTCTCCACCCATTGACCCCGTCCCTCCGCCCCTCCGGAGCCTTCCTCCGCCCTCCGTTAGCCGTTCCACGCCTCTATCGGACATTTGCGGGCCCGCATTTGTACGGGGCCCGTTAGTGTGCCGCGCACCTCTGCGGGGGTGACACGCACGATTGCGGGGCGTTTAAGCGCTCTTAAGTACCGCTTTTAGTGCGCTATTTTGCAGCGCGCAAATTAGCGGTTTTTAGTAAACATGCCCCCTTGTTTCAGTGGAAATGGCTCTGAGGTGGTGGAGCCTGTTCTGACTTGTTGCCATCTGTTGGCCAGATAAGATTTACACCTTGCTAGCGCTGAGCCTGGTATCCCTTTTTCCTTGAGACGGAGTAGTAGTATCTCATGGTTCACCGAGTCAAAAGCGGCAGCGATGTCCATAAAGATGAGAACAAATCCTTGGTGGATGTTGTCAATTCCTGTGACTAGGTTGTTAAAGAGGGTTGTGAGTATAGTGTCAACACCGTGTGCTTCCCTAATGCCATGTTGGGATGGGTCAAGTGGTGCTTCAGTGTCAATGTGCTGTTGAATCTGTCGCTGGACTACCTTCTCAATGATTTTGGCAAGCAGGGGGATGCTCGAGATTGGTCTGAAAGATTGACTTTAGAAGGGATGAGTCTGCTGTTCTTCAACAGTGGATGCATTGATGTATGCTTTAGGCTTTGTGGGAAGGATCCTGTTGAGAAGGATTGGTTCAGAATTCTGTTTAAGGCGGGACTGAGGTCGTGGCGCAACTCTTTAATCCAGCTGGCTGGGCAGGGGTCATTGGGAGCAGTGGTGAGCTTGATAGAGGAGATGATGTCTTGGATCTCTTTATTGGATACCTCACAGAACTTAAGCAAAGGGGCTGGATGGGAAGTTTCATATGGGGTGGAGAGGGTTATAGAGGTTGTATTCATCTTAGTCTGGATCATTTTCGACTGTAGATAGTTAGAGTAGTCCTGTGGCTGGGGCATGGGTGGTTGAACAAGTGCTGGGTCACCTGTTAAGGATTTCACAATATTGAACAGGTCATGTGGTTTGTTCATCGACCGCTTCAGTATATCTGAATGGTAATGTTTTCTTTTTTCCATCGTTTTTGCTCAATGTGTTTGTAGGTATTAGGAGTATGCGCAGAGTGCCTCGGAGTTCCGGGTTTGGCGCCACTGTCTCTCGAGTTTGCGGAAGTGGAGGAGCGATGCTTTCAGGTCTTCAGAGTACCATGGTGCGTATTCTCGTTTCTTTGGTTTCTTGCTAGAGGTTGGGAGGCAGGCGGCGGTTCTGAGAGCGTCATCCCAGTTGGATACCAATACATCTGGTTCAAAGGATGCATTGGTAAGGAGAGGTAAGACCTTCTCAAGGACTTCGTCCTTAGCGAGGGACCGAAAGCGTGTTGTCGTGGTTCTAGGAGGGGCCTGTGCTTTGTTACCGCTATTGCTGTAGTAGTTGGTGGGTATGTGAAATGTGAGTAGGTTATGGTCAGACCAGGGTACTGGAGTTATTGAGATCACAAGGCAATGGGTTGAGTTGATAGCTGTCTGGGGAGCAAAAATCAGGTCAAGTTTGTTCCCCTTACTGTGGGTAGGGGAGTCGACGAGTTGCTCGTAGCCCAGGTCGTGCATTGCTTCAAGGAAGGCTGATGAATGTGCATCTTGCAGGGAAGGCAGGTTAAAATCTCCTATTAACCAACTTGGGGAGCGTGGGTTATTTGAGTTACAAGCAAGGTCAATTATTGTTGGAAGGTCATCTGGTGAAGATGTTGGTGGTCGGTACAGTAGATTGATTGTGCAGTGTTCGTTTTCTATGGTGAGCATGTCTAGGTGGGTTGTGCTGGAGGCGTCGCTTAGTTTGAATTGAAGTTCGGATTTGGCAAGGATGAGTGTACTGCCTCCCTTCTGGTTGGTCCTATGGCAGGCGTAGATAGAGAAACCTGGTGCTGACATCTGGTTGATGAGAACATTGTCAAGTGCACATTTGAGTAAGTGTTGGTGATTGTGTTTTTTGGTTTGGTTCTTCTTAAGGTTCTGCAAGGGGATGTGTAGTAGGTGAGGATGGGATGTACTGGTTCTTGGCGTGGGGTGGTGGGGGATTTCGGACCATCTTCTCCCATTGTTTCAGACTGTCTCAGATCTGCAGGTGAGAGAACAGAAATGGAAACCTGGATGGAGAATAGAAATGGAAGCCTGGTGGAGAGAGGATGAATGCTAGGGAATGAATTGGAGCTGATTAGGGGATAAAAAATTGCAAGAGGACCTTGATAAATTGGAAGACTGGATGTTCAAATGGAAGATGAAATTTAATGTGGACAAGTGCAAAGTTATGCACCTAGGAAAGAACAACCCAAACTATGGTTACATGATGCAATGGTTCCATATTAGTAACCACCACCTAGGAAAACGATTTAGGGATCATCGTGGTTAACAAGTTGAAACCCTCCACCCAGTGTGCAGTGGCAGAGAAGAAAGCAAATGGAATCATAAGGAAAGGAATGAGAATAAAACAAAGGATATTATAATGCGTCTGTATCATTCCATGGTGTTACCACACCTTGAATATTGTGTGCAAATCTCGTCACCTTATCTTAAAAAGGATATAGCGTTATTAGAAAAGATACAGAGAAGAACCACCAAAATGGTAAAGGGGATGGAAGGATACTCCTATGAGGAGAGGCTAAAAAGGTTAGGAATCTTCAACATGGAAAAGAGACGAGTGAGGGGAGATATGATGGACGTCTATAAATTAATGAATGGAGTGGAATGGGTAAACTTAGATCAATGTTTATGCCATCAAAATATGGGAAAACTAGGGGACATAAAATGAAGCTACAGTGTATTTAAGACTAATAAAAAAAATATTTTTTCACTCAACATGTAATCAAACTCTGGAATTCGTTATCGGAGGATGTAGTAAAAGCTGTTAGTGTAGCTGGCTTTAAAAAAGGTTTGGACAAGTTCCTGGAGGAAAGGTCTATAAACCATTATTAAAGGGGGACCCGGGAAATCCACTGCTTGCCCTAATACAAATATTGTGGAACCTGTGTCTTTTGGGGAAACTGCTAGGTACTTCTGACCTAGATTGGCCATTGTTGGAAAAAGGATACTAGGCTTGATGGACCTTGGTCTGACCTAGTATGGCTTATCTTATGTTCTTATGAAAGACAGAAGGTGATAGATGAGGCTGGGTAGGAGATGAGTGCACAGGGAGGAAATGGGGGACTAGAGAGTTGGTGGAAGACTGGGACATAGGAGGCTGTGAAGGAATGAGACAGATAGGGAATGGAAAGACTAGGAAAATAGCTGAAAGGTGAAAAGAGAAAAACTGAAGATTGAAAGAGGAATAGAATGAAGCTATAGGTAGGTAAAAAGGCAGATGACAAAAAAAGATGAAACAGGATCAAATGTCTGAAAGAGATGTATGGAAGGAAAGGATGAAGACAGAGAATGTGAAGAAACAGAAAATGAAAATTAGATCTGGAAAAGGTCTTAAAGGAAAACCAAGAAGAGGAAGTGGAAAAAGAGATCTTCACTAATCCAACTAAAAAAATAAGATCATCAATGATTCAACAGAGGGGCAGTTTTTAGGGAACGAAATATATCAACTTTGAAAATGTGCATTTCTTATAGCTCAGTACAAGAGGAAATGCTTTTCTGTTTCTTTCTTCAGTGCTCCTCAGCACTGTTTTTGGAGTTTTCTATTTCAATTTTTGTCTGAACGTTTGTTTCTAATTTGTAGTTTCCTATTCTTTACAAGGTAATGGTCTGGGTTTCCTATGTGCAATCAAGGTAAAGGATTCTGTTAACATATTGGTCCTACGTAGGAATCTGTAGTAGTTCAACTTGTTTCTTTTCCAACTGGATGTTACTGGAATATTTGCTAAAAGTACTGATTTTTCATTGGTAGGGTTGGTGCAATTTGAGTTCTTGGACTTTGGGCTGGTGTTGAATGTCAGTTTGCAGGGTTTTGGATTATGACATACAATGTTTGGTAGTGGACGAAGTTGGTGGTGTTGTCACTAATGTGAGACCAGAATTTGAATATAATATTTTTTGTATGTTGAGTTGTAAAATAAAGCACCCTACTTCTACTTTTCATCCATTTTTGGGAGAATTTTATTGGTGAGGAGAGGTTGTAGTAGATATTATAGAGATCTATAAAATATTGAATGGAGTAGAATGTGTAAACAAAGATCGGTTGTTTACTGCTTCAGAAAGTAGAAAGACTAGAGGACACACAATGAAGCTACAATATAGCCCATTTAAGACTAATAGGAGAAAATATATTTTCACTCAATGCATAATCAAATTCTGGAATTTGTTTCCGGAAGATGCAATAAAAGCTATTAGTGTAGCTGGGTTTAAAGAGCTTTAGACAAGTTCCTGGAGGAAACTCCGTAAACTATTATTAAAAAGGATAAGGGAAATCCACCACTTACCCTGGGATAAGCAACGTAGAATCTGTGCACGTTTTTGGGAACCTTACAGGTACTTGTGATCTGGATTGGCCGCTGTTGGAAACAGGATACTGGGCTTGATGGACCGTTGGTATGGCATCTCTTATGTTCTTAGTAGGCTGGCTGACCTACTAAAGAGGGCTTAAAATTAGATTTGTTGGACACAGGAGATGAAAGCCCCCAGATAAGTGAAAGTCCTCAGGTAAGTACAACATTAAATACCTCTGTAGACACAGGTAAAAGGGGCAACATTTGGAAAGCAATGTGCATTCTTGTTTGTAATATAGGAAATAAGATTCCAGATGCTGAGGCTTTAATGGAAGAGGATGACTTGGATTTAGTGACAGTTATGGAGAAAAGGTTCATGGAGAACCATGACTGGGATATAATTATACTGGGCTATAATTTATTCAGGAAGGGCAGGGTAGGAAGAAAGGGAGGATGAGTGGCTCTATATGTAAAAAATGATATTAAAGCTACAGAATTACAGGGCTTATGAGGGAAGGAGGAGACACTGTGACTTAAACTGGAAAGAGAGAATGGAGCATCAGTTTGCATTGGTGTGATATACAGATCTCCTTAACAGGCAGAAGAACTGGACGGAGATTTAATTGAAGACATTCACAGTATTACTGTGAAAGGAGAAGTGCTGCTGATAGGTGATTTCAATACGCCGGATATTGATTGGCACATACCTGCTGCAGTGACATCTAGAAATAAGGATATCCTGGATTCTCTACAGGGAGAACTATTCCAGCAACTGGTAACATAACTTACACATGAGAGGGCCATACGTAACCTGGTGCTTACAAATGGGGAGAATGTTTCTGTTATAGAGGGCAATCATTTCACATCCAGCGATCACCAGATGGTGTGGTTCAGTATTAGGATTAGAGCTGATAAAGTTCATTCAAAAGTGAGGGTTCTAGAGTTCAGGAAAACTAACTTTGCTAAGATAGGACAGTACCTCTAGGAGTCATTAGTGGGATGGGAGCAACTGGGGGATGTAGAAAAGCAGTGGGTGAAAATGAAGGGATATTTTAAGGGCAACAAAACTTTTTGTTAGGAAAGTAAGTAAATACAAAATGAAAAGGAGACCACTATGGTTCTCAAAAGAAGTAGCTGAAAAGATGAAGAAAGAGGGTGACCTTCATAAAATACAAGAGACCACAGAAAGAGGAAAACAAGCATCAGTATTGGAGTGGAGGAATGGCCTAGTGGTTGGGGCAAGGTACTTCAGGCCGGAAGGTCAGGGGGTTCAAATCCCACTAGAGGACAGCAACCTTGGGCCAGAAGGACTGGGGTTTCTAGTCCCACAGGTGCTCCTTGTGGTCTTGGGCAAGCCACTTAACCCTCCATAGCCCATGTTCCCTGTAAAATAGTTATCTCCAAGTTATAATGCCCTGTTCAATGTAATTTCAGTTTGTTCAATGTAAACCACACTGATGCAGAATAGCGTGGTATATAAGAGAATATAAAATAAATAAAGAAGAGCTAAAAGAAGCTAGGAAAGTAGTCAGGAAAGCAAAGATGGTGGTAGAGATGAGGACAGTATCTGAATTCAAAAAAAGCATGGACAAACACAGAGGATCTCTAAAAGAAAAAAAGGGACTGTAGAGGTGGTTGATATGGAAGGACAGACTAGATAGGCTATGTGGTCTTTTTCTGCCATCATGTTTCTATGTTTCTGAATGAAAAAAATAATTGCCAATGCAGTAAAATGGGGAGACTAAACATTTTTCAGATATGTTAGTGATAAGAGGAAGTGCAAATGTGGTATTCTCAGACTGAAGGGTAAATGGGAGGAATACGTAGAAGCTGATTAGGATAAAGTGGAAGTTCTTAACAAATATTTTTGTTGTGTTCACAGATGAAGGGCCAGGAACAGGACCTCAGAAAACACTCACAAACAGAAACAAAAGTGAGGGGGATTTTGAAATACTTTCAGAAGACTGTGTTAACAAAGAGATGGAGCCAGATGGGATACATGCAAGAGTATTGATGGAAAATAGGGAAATTCTAGTGGCTGCATGGTCTGACCTTTTCAATGCTTCTTTAGAGTCAGGAGTGGCCCCAGAGGAATGGAAAAGGGCGCATATGGATCCTTTACACAAAAGTGGAAGTAAGGATGAGGTTGGGAACTACAGGCTGCTTAGTCTGACCTCTGTGGTGAGTAAATTAATGGAAATGTTGCTAAAACAGAGGATAGGGAGGTTTCTGGATCTGAGGCAGCATGGTTTTACTAGAGGCAGGTCTTGTCAGAAAAAGTTAATTAATTTCTTTGACTGGGTGTCAAGAGAGTTGGACCGAAGTTTAGAATTCAATAAAGCCTTTGACATTGTTCCACACAAGCGACTTATAATAAATTGAGCAGCCTAGGGATGGACCCTAAAGTGACTGGGTTAGAACTTGGTTGAGGGGGAGGTAAAAAAGGGTACAGGTAAATGGAACACTCTCTGAGGAGAAGGATGTTACCAGTGGTGTGCCACAGGAATCTTTCCTTGGTGCGATTCTTTTTAATATATTTGTTAGTAATATTGCGAAAAGGTTGTTGGGTAAAGTTTGCCTCTTTGCAGATGATGCCACAATCTGCAATAGAGTAGACACCCAGGAAGGAGTAGATAATATGAGGAGGGATCTTGTGAAACTTGAAGGATGGTCAAAAATGTAACGCTAAAAAATGCAGGGTCATGCATTTGGGCTGCAAAATTCCAAGGGAGCGGTACAGTATAGGGGGTGAAGTACTTCTGCCCATGAAAAAAGAATGGGATCTCGGTGGGATCATTTCTGATGATCTTATGTTGGCAAACCAGTAGAAAAGGCAATGGTGAAAGCTTAGGTGCATAGGAAGAGGAATGGCCAGCAGGAAGATGGAAGTGATAGTGCCTCTGTAAAAATTTTTGGTGAGACCTCATTTGGAGTATTGTGTGCATTTCTGGAGACCACACCTTCAAATGAGTATAAACAGGATGGATTTGGTGGAGAGAGTGGCTACCAAAATAATCAGTGGGCTTTGTCATAAGGCATATGGAGACAGACTTAAAGATCTCAATATGTATACTTTGGAGGAAAGGCGGGACAGGGGCAATATGATAGAGACATTTAAGACCTCTGTGGCATAAATGCACAGGAAGAGAGCCTCTTTCAATTGAAAGACAGTTCTGCAATGAGAGGGCATAGGTTGAAGGTGAAAGGGGATAGACTCAATAGTAATATGTGGAAATATTTCTTTACAGAAAGAGTGGTAGATGCGTGGAATAGTCTCCCAGTGGCGGTAGTAGAGACGAGAACTGTATCTGAATTCAAGAAAGCATGGGACAAACACAGAAGATGTTCTAATGGAAAAAAAGAGACTGTAGTAGTTGGTACGGAGAGATAGACTGGATAGGCCATATGGCATAGGCGGTTCTATAATGTGGCCAAGTGAGGCAGTGGCCTCAGGCGGCAGCTTTTTGGGCTTTTTGGGGGCGGCAAAATTGCCCCCAAAAAGACCGCCATCACCGCCTCACTCAGCCTTCAAAATAAAATAAATAAACAAAACACCGGCTCAAGAAGCAGCCGCTGCTGTTCCAGCGGCGGCGGCGGCAGCAGCAGAATGAGGAGCCCCGTGCTACCCACCCGCCACCTCCCCCCGGAGAGCCTGCTGGTTTCCCCAGCTCTGCTTTGCAGAGCTGTGGTGAAGGGACAGTGTTTCCCTTAACTGCGGCTCTGTTAAAGCTGAGCCCAAGGTGCTGATGGCGGGGCTCCTCATTCTGCCGCTGCTGCTGCTAGAGCAGCAGCAGCAGCTGCTTCTTATGCCCGAGGTTTTTTTTTTTCAATTTCCCTGGGTTGGGGGGGAAGGGTCTACGACTGGAACTGGGCTGATGTGGGGGTAGGACAGGAACTGGACTGATTGGGAGGTTTAGAACTGGAAATGGGCTATTGGGGGGGTTAGGAATGGTAATGGGTTATGGGGGGGTTAGAACTGGAAATGGGCTGATGGGGGAGTTAGGACTGGAAATCGACTGATGGGGGTTTAGAACTGGAAATGGACTGATCAGGAGGGGGTAGGACTGATAATGGGCTATCGGGGGGGGGGGGTTTAGAACTGGAAATGGGCTGATGGGGGCTTAGGACTGGAAATGGGCTGATCGGAGGTGGCTAGGACTGGTAATGGGCTATCAGGGAAGGGCTACGACTGGAAATGGACTGATGGGGGTTTAGAACTGGAAATGGGCTGATGGGGGGCTTAGGACTGGTAATGGGCTATGGGGGAGACTAGGACAGGAAATGGGCTGATTGGGGTGCTAGGACTGAAAATGGACTTATTGGAGGGTTACGACTGGTAATGGGCTGATTGGGGGGCTAGGAATGGGGTGGGCTGATAAAGGGGATAGGACTATAAATGGGCTGGGACAGGAAATGGGCTAGTAGGGGAGGGGAGGAGAGTGCTGCTGGCCCTGGAAGAAAACTAGGGGCTAGGGCTACAAATGGGCTGATACGGAGGGGGGGGGATGGTAGAATAGGACTGGAAGGGAGCGGATACTGAGAGGGTCTGCCAGGGGAAGGATGGAGCAGGAAGGGAAGGAGGGGGCTGGAAAGGAGCTGACACCTGGAATGTACCGAAGGGGGACTGGAAGGGAACTGACACTTGGGGATGGCAGTGGTAGGTAGCTGGGTAATAGGGAGGAGGCTGGAAGGGAGCTGACAAGTGAATGGCACTAGAAGAGAGATGGACAGAGGGTAGGGTGGCTGGAAGGGAGCTGACTGGGGGGTGGCACTGAGAGAGAACCTGAGCTGACACCTGGGATGGTATTTGGACTAGAAGGGGCTGGACAGTGGGAAAGGAGGGGGACTGGAAGGGAATGAACACAAGTGGCAGTCATGGGAATGCAAGGTGGTTGACATTGGAAGGTACTGGGGGGAGGACTGGAAAGGGGACTGATACTGAGGAGGGTTACTGAAACTGGAAATGGGCTCATGGAAGGAAGTGAAGAAAACAAAAGAAGAGATAAGAAATGGCAGATGGACCATGGACCATAGACCACAGAAAGAGAGCTAAGAGAAGACAGGAAAGCA
This sequence comes from Ichthyophis bannanicus, assembly GCA_033557465.1. Classification (NCBI taxonomy): domain Eukaryota; kingdom Metazoa; phylum Chordata; class Amphibia; order Gymnophiona; family Ichthyophiidae; genus Ichthyophis; species Ichthyophis bannanicus. The sequence continues at coordinate 1,595,263,540 of CM066032.1, forward strand.
GAAGCCTCAGATCGGGACCAGCATGATCAGAGAATAAAATGATCAGACAACAAAGGTAGAAAAATAATTTTATTTAATTTTGGTGATTGGACTTTGTGCTATTTTTATATTTTACACAGTATTGGGGAACTGCATCTCTTATTTATCTGATGTTGCACTGCATGTGGACTCTAGCTTCTTGGGGTTTCAGTTTAAAGTTTGTCTACATATTTTTATTTTTACTTTAGATGGTGGTTATTTATTCTGTACTTGGTGAAGGTCGATGTTTTGCGTGTGTGACTGAGGTCAGGTGTTCTGTTAACATGCAGTTTGTATATAAAGATCTATACTATACTGTACTAATTTGACTTGTTCAGCTTTTCAAATAGGTGTATGGATGTTCCAGGGCCCACTGTAGTATTTACAGTGACGCTTTTTTTGGATGGGCTCCTTATGTGACTTTTGGAAGTTTGTGCTGATATGCTATGGTATGGTAGGTTTGCTCTTTGTTGTAAGGTTTTTTATTAGTTCACAATATGTCTGGTACTGGAGAATAGTAGATTTTGTTGTTGTTAGTGAGATGATCAGAATCAGATTTTTTTTTAATATTGAGTTCTGTGGGTGAATGTTCTGGTTCTGCTCTGCACCTACTATGGATGCAAAATATATGTTGAAAAATAATTTGGAACCCAGCAGAGAGCTTGTAGTTTTAATTTAATAGTCACTCAGGGCCTAGCATCAGCAAAGTACTTTTAGTTTAAATTTAAAACACAGAAGAGAGCTTTCTGGTTAAATTTGGAACCCAGCAAAGAGCTTGTAGTTTACATTTCATAACAAGTTAGAGCCTAGCAGCAGCAAAGAGCTATAATTTAAATCAAATCAGAATATAGCTTAGCACAAAAGGCAAAAGAGGGTCAGTACTCTTTGAGCAACAAATAAAGTCTTCTAGAGACCTTTACAAATAGGCCTTCTACCCAGGGGGCAAGAGACCTGTGAAACATTTTCAATAGGTGTTAACACCAGGTGGCAGATCAAAAGGCCATTTTGAAAGACTCCTTCTATCCAGGCAAGGACTGTTAATCACCCAGGAAGTTGGTCACAGCTTACCTCAGCAGCACAGGCATAAATAGCTCAACCAGAGCTCTGTGATCCTCAGTCTTGAAGGACTAGAAAAGGGGACTGTTACTTCTGGAGAGAGATCTGCAATTGTGAGTATATACTTCTGGGAATTGTCTGAAAGGAATTCTTTGTATTAAAGCTAATTAATCTGTGAACCCACTATTTTTTGTTAAATCAGTCAGGGCCTAGTAGCAGCAGTTTAAGTTTAAATTTAAAACACAGAAGAGAACTTTATGGTTACATTTCATACCCAGTAGAGAGCTTGTAGTTTAAATTTAATAGTCACTCAGGGCCTAGTATCAGCAAAGTACTTTTAGTTTAAATTTAAAACACAGAAGAGAGCTTTCTGTTTAAATTTGGAACCCAGCAGAGAGCTTGTAGTTTAAATTTCATAATAAGAGCCTAGCAGCAGCAGCAGCAGCAGCAGCAGAAGCAGCAGCAGCAAAGAGCTATAATTTAAATCAAATCAGAATATAGCTTACCTCAGCAGCACAAGACAGGGTACTGTGTAGCAGCCATCTTTTAATAAGTGTTATTTCCCTCCCTCCCTCCCCAACACCTGCCCACCCCTGGGATAATCGTAGCTTTATAGGTACTTACACATCTTAAAAGACAGGAGGTGCTCTCAGGTGAAGCTCGTTACCCAAATCAGTCATACACTAAGGACCTGAGATTAATTAAGCTTCAGGTGAACAAGGTATATTAAACGTATTAGGTACAGTTTTATTAGTATAAATATCCATAGCAACCCTCAGTAAGTAAAGAACTTAAAGATCTAAACACAAACTTAAAACTAAGATGCAGACAGCAGTCCAGCAGCGAGATGGGGGCTTTCCAATCTTTTGCATTGAGTGTCACATGTATGATTTTCTCCCAGTTGGTGAGAGGTCTTACGTGTGCAATAGGTGCAAGGAGCTCTTTGCTCTCAGGGAATGAGTCCATTCTCTAGAGGCTAGAGTAGCAGACTTGGAAAACATAAGAAAGACAGAGAGGTACATAGACGGGACCTACAGGGATATAGTCCTGAAGTCCCACCTCCAGTCTGGCAGCATCCCTGTTGCCATGGAGGAGAGAGGTCATGTGACAGGAGAGCATCACCCTGGTGTGGCAGGAAGTGATCCTGTAACTAGGACCTGTCCTCCAGGTGATGTAAAACCCTCTCGCTCCGAGGAAGTTTCTCCAGGGCCATGTGCCCATGAGAGAAGGGTTAGGACAGCCGTTACAGTTGGTGATTCGATCATTAGGCATGTAGATAGCTGGGTGGCTGTTGGACGTGAGGATCGCCTGGTAACATGCCTGCCTGGTGCGAAGGTAGCGGACCTCACGCGCCACTTAGATAAGGTCTTAGATAGTGCTGGGGAGGAGTCTGCTGTCTTGGTACATGTCGGTGCCAATGACATAGGAAAATGTGGTAGGGAGGTTCTGGAAGCTAAATTTAGGCTTTTAGATAGGAAGTTGAAATCCAGAATGTCCAGGGTAGCGTTCTCTGAAATGCTTCCCATTCCACGCGCAGGACCCAAAAGGCAGGCAGAGCTCCAGAGTCTCAATTCGTGGATGAGACAATGGTGCAGAGATGAGGGTTTGGATTTGTTAGGAACTGGGGAACATTCTGGGGAAAGAAGGGGCTCTTCCGAAGGGATGGGCTTCACCTTAACCGGGATGGAACCAGGCTGCTGGCATTAAACTTTAAAAAGGAGACAGAGCAGCTTTTAAAATAGATAATAGGGGAAAGCCGACAGTCGCCCAAGAGCGGATGGCTTGGAAGAATGTATCCTTGAAGGATACTACCAAAAGCAGAGAGGTTCCAAAAAAGAGTAAAGTAGCCCAAATGCCCTCGAGTATGGAGGAGGTAGAGCTTAAAGATCCCAAATTACCCATGTCTACCAATAGCCAAATTAATATGAATAAAATACAGTCTCTAAAATGCTTGTATGCAAATGCTAGAAGTCTAAAAAATAAGATGGGAGAGTTAGAATATATTGCACTAAATGAGAGTTTAGATATGATTGGAATATCAGAGACAAGGTGGAAGGAGGACAACCAGTGGGACACTGTGATACCTGGGTACAAACTATATCGTAATGATAGAGCTGATCAAATTGTTGGAGGGGTTGCGCTCTATGTTAGAGAGGGCATTGAGTCAGAAAGGATTAAACTTTGGCAGGAAACAAAATTTGCTGTAGAATCTCTATGGATTGAAATTCCATGTAAAAAGGGGAAGGCGATGGCAGTGGGGGTGTACTTTCGACCGCCTGGCCAGAAAGAACAAATGGATGATGAAATGCTCAAAGAAATCAAGGAAACTTACAAAGGTTACAGCACAGTAATAATAATGGGTGATTTCAATTACCCTGGTATTGACTGGGTCAGTGTCACGGCAGGACATGCTACGGAGATAAAGTTCCTAGATGAAATAAATGACTGCTTCTTGGAGCAGCTGGTTCATGAACCACCCAGAGGGGAAGCCATATTAGACCTTGTCCTTAGTGGAACACCAGATCTAGTGCAAGAGATAAGGGTGTTGGGGCCACTTGGCAATAGTGATCATAGCATGATCGCCTTTGTTTTAATTAGTGGAGGAGGGATAGTAAGGAAATCCACAGTACTACCTTTTAACTTTTGAAAGGGAGACTATGATAAAATGAGGAAAATAGTTAAGAAAAACTAAAAGGAGCAGTTGCAAAGGTTAAAGACTTACATCAAGCTTGGGTGTTGTTGAAAAATACTTTCTTGGAAGCCCAGACCAGCTGTATTTCACGCTTTAAGAAAAGTGGAAGGAAGTCCAAAAAACTGCCAGCATGGTTTAAAGGTGAAGTCAGAGAGGCTGTTGTTGCCAAAAAAGCATCTTTCAGGAAATGGAAAAAAGAGCCAAACGACGAAACCTGGAAACAGCACAAGCACTGGCAAGTCAAATGCAAGGCATTGATAAGGCAGGCAGAGGGAGAATTTGAAAAGAAGCTTGCTGCGGAAGCAAAAACCCGAAATAAAGACTTTTTCAAGTATATTCGTAGCAAAAAACATGTGAGAAAGTCAGTTGGTCCATTAGATGGTACAGGGGTTAAAGGGGCACTAAGAGGCGACAAGGCGATAGCGGAGAGACTGAATGAATTCTTTGCTTCTGTCTTTACTGAGGAAGATGTAGGGATGTTACCCTTGACTGAAGTGGTATTTAAAGGTGCAGAAGAATTGAAGGAAATATCGATACATCGGGAAGATGTATTACAACAATTAGATAAACTGAAGAGTAGCAAATCACCTGGGCTGGATGGTATACATCCAAGGGTGTTGAAAGAACTGAAATATGAGATTGCAGACCTGCTATTAGTAATCTGTGAACTATCATTAAAATCATCTCTAATACCTGAAGATTGGAGGATCACCAATGTAACACCAATTTTTAAAAAGGGTTCAATGGGTGATCCGGGAAACTACAGACCGGTGAGCCTCACGTCAGTACCGGGAAAAATGGTAGAAACCATCATAAAGAATAAAATTACTCATCATGTAGATAGTCACGGCCTAATGGAAGACAGCCAACATGGCTTTAGACAAGGAAGATCTTGTCTTACTAATCTGTTATGTTTTTTTTGAAGGTGTGAATAGACAAAGGTGAGTCGGTTGATATAGTGTGTCTGGACTTTCAGAAAGCCTTTGACAAGGTCCCTCATCAGAGACTTTTGGCAATACTAAAGAGTCATGGGATAGGAGGCAGTATACTATTGTGGATCAGGAACTGGTTAAAAGATAGAAATCAGAGGGTAGGGCTAAATGGCCAATTTTCCCAATGGAGAAAAGTGAATAGTGGTGTACCCCAAGGATCTGTGCTGGGTCCGCTGCTTTTTGACATATTCATAAATGACCTGGAAAGTGGAATAACGAGTGAGGTTATCAAATTTACAGATGACAGAAAACTATTTAAAGTTGTTAAAACCCAAGAGGATTGTGGAAAATTGCAAGAGGATCTTGATAAATTGGAAGACTGGACATCAAAATGGCAGATGAAATTTAATGTGGACAAGTGCAAAGTTATGCACCTAGGGAAGAACAACCCAAACTATGGTTACACGATGCAAGGTTCCACATTAGGAACCACCACCCAGGAAGAAGATTTAGGCGTGATTGTGCACAACATGTTAAAATCCTCGGCCCAGTGTGCAGCGACGGCCAAGAGAGCAAATAGAATGCTAGTTATCATAAGGAAAGGAATGGAAAATAAAACAAAAGATATTATAATTCCTCTATATCATTCCATGGTGAGACCGCACCTTGAATATTGTGTGCAATTCTGGTTGCCGTATCTTAAAAAGGATATAGCGATATTAGAAAAGGTTCAGAGAAGAGCACCAAAATGGTAAAGGGGATGGAAGGATACTCCTATGAAGAAAGGCTAAAAAGGTTAGGGCTCTTTAACCTGGAAAAGAGATGGCTGAGGAAGATATGATAGAAGTCTATAAATTAATGAACGGAGTGGAATGGGTAAACGTAGATCTATTGTTTACGTTATCAGAATATAGAAAGACTAGGGGACATGCAATGAAGCTACAAGGTAAACTATTTAAGACTAATAAAAGAAAATATTTTTTTTCACTCAACGTGTAATCAAACTCTGGAATTTGTTACCTGAGGATGTAGTAAAGACTGTCAGTGTAGCTGGGTTTAAAAAAGGTTTTGACAAGACAGGAGGAAATGACGTCACAGACAGAGACGGTAGCCTGAAAATGGAGCTCCGTCGAAGAGAGACTAAATACCTGCTTAAATAAGCTTCTTGAGCTTGGCAATCGTCCCCATACCAGAGCCAGAGCTGGATAGGGGCTCCGGGAGATGGCGGGAGCAAAAAAGAATGCCGCGGACCTGAAGGCTTTCGCCTTTAAAGCGACGCAAAGCGGGCCTGCGGGGAAGAGCAAAATGGCGGTGCCATGTGCAAGCCCGGTGAGTACAGCGCCGGAGGGAGTAGCTGCGCCGACAGAAGCCTCACAACCCGACAAAAAGAAAATATTTCAGGGTTTCATTAGGGAGTCTTTTGGAGAGATTTTTTGGTAGAGGATTTTTGACCTTAAGGCAACAATTTGGCTTAGAAGCTAATGATCGTTTCCCCTACCAGCACATATGTCATTACCTGAAACATAAGATTTTACCCGCGCTCCAAAGAGACTCTACGGAGATTGAGACAGTGTTTTTGATGGGGCAAACGAAGAAGCTTGTGACCAAATTTTACAATATGATGGAAGGGGAAAGGGGCCATAACCCGTTCCAACAAGTCTGGGAGCAGGACCTGGGGATACCCGGGGATGAGGAGGAGTGGGCCTGCCTTTTCCAGACTAGGTATAAAGGAATGTTACCAGCCAGCTTTATAGAGAATAATTACAAATTATTGTATAGATGGCACTTCACACCCGAGAAACTCCATGGTATGTTTGTAGGGCATACTGATAGGTGCTGGCGGGAATGTGGGGAAAAGGGGACCTTCCTGCATGTTTGGTGGGCTTGTAAAACTCTCCAGGAGAGGTGGGGAGAAGTGTTTGGTTTGTTGAGTGCTATATTGGGGAAACTGGTCGAACCAAACCCTGCTGTGGCCTTGTTGGGGAGTAGACCGGCGAATCTTACCCAGGTAGAAAGTTTCTTTGTCAATATGGGGTGTGGGACGTATAGGATGTTGGTGGCACGGCGGTGGTGGCAGGTGCACCCACCCACGTTGCGGGAATGTATAGCCTCTCTCGACTCTAATTATTTGCTTAGTAAGGCAACTGCCATTAAAAACAATGGCTCCAAAAAGTTTTTTAAAATCTGGGAAAAATATTTGTGCTGGAGAAGTACTAGTTTGTGAATAATATTGAATGCTTGTAACAGTAGCAGGATGGCGGGGGGGGGGGAGGGGGGGCTGGTTTAATTATGGCTGTATAGTTGATGTGTTTGAATTTCTGCTTTGTATCGTGTGATATAGTTTAATAAACATTTAAATTATAAAAAAAAAAGGTTTTGACAAGTTCCTGGAGGAAAGGTCCATAAACCATTATTAAGAAGGGATCCAGGATATCAATGCTTGACCCAGTACAAGCATTGTGGAACCTGTGTCTTTTGGGAAAACTGCTAGGTACGTATGACCTAGATTGGCTACTGTTGGAAACAGGATACTGGGCTTGATGGACCTTGGTCTGACCCAGTATGGCATATCTTATGTTATTATGTTCTTATGTAAGAAAAAGGGAGAACCATAACGCAGTTTATAACAAAATAAAAATGGGTTATAATTTAGTTTTATAAACTGTGCTATTGATTCTTGCTGTCTTTTAGTTCCTTGGTGTGCAAAGAAGACCGTACCTAGCCCTGTGCAAGCAGTGCAGCCGCACAGGGCGCAAAGACCTGGGGGGCGCATTTCGGCTCTCTGCTGTTGCTCTGCTGCCGCTGGCAGGACAATAGCAGGCAGTTAAAATGCGCTCAAAGCCTTTTCGCAGCACTTTAAGCAGGTCTGGTCCCTCCCTCCTCCGACACGATGTCAGAGCAGGGAGGGACAGATCTGCTTAGAGTGCCGGCGCCTTTCAGATTGGGTGCATGCCCCCCCTCCTTCTCCCCATATCTCCGTCCAGTGCTGCCTGCTCTTTCCCTGCTGCCAGCGCCGCCGTGAAAAAAACAGAGGGCAGCAGCAGCAGGGAAAGAGCAGGCAGGGCTGGATAGAGGTATGGGGGGAGAGGGGGGCGTGCGCCGGATTTGCAAGTCGCATAAGGTGCGATTGCAGTTCGATACGGCCCTGTGTGCAAACATCTTGCATTTCCTCCATATAATCTAATCGGCTTTTTGATTTGGTTCAGTCTCTGATTGGATTTCTGAAAAAGCCCTGCCCCCCTCTAAGGTGATTGGGGGGGGGGGGGTGCCATCTCATTCTTCGCCTCAGGCAGCAGACTGCCTTGAGCCGCCCCTGCCATTTGGTCTTTATCTGCTATCATGTTTCTACATTTCTATGTTTCTATGAATCTGGTCATGTTCCATGTGAATGAATAATTATGCCCTATCATACTGATATTCAAAGACAATAATATATTCATTAGCAAACACATAATTAGGCTAGCCATTTATTTTCAAAAAAATATCTGTGTATTTGTGGGCAGCAATATTCAGCTACCATCTGTGGGCAATAATATTCATCGTCTATTCAGATAAGTTATACATTTAGTTTAGGCCTGTCGAATAGCAGGCCTAGCCTAAATAGATCATACAATGACCATTCTGGCACTCTCTGGATATTCAGCTCTTTGCCTATATGGATAGTGGTGCTGAATATACAGATTAAGGGGTATGTTTACTAAACAGTGGTAGCAGCTTCTGTGCGATATCGGGGCTGCGGCTTAGTAAATATACTCCTAAGTTAAATGGTGGTGCCGGCATTTAGCGTAAGCCAGTGACCCTCCCAACTGAATATTTACCCTATTTGTGCAGCTTGTACTGCAAGACTGGCCCCAAGGGGGGACACAAAAGCAAAAACTGGCTCAGGTCGCTACCACCCCTTGAGCTGGCCCAAGGTGGTGGTGACAAGAATTGTATCTAAATTCAAGAAATCATGGGACAAGCACAGAGGATCTCTGAGGAAGAGGAAGGGATTGTAAAGCTTAGTAGTTATGGATGGACAGACTAGATAGGCAATATAGTTTTCATCTGCCATCATTTGCTCTGTTTGTATTCATATTACTGGACACATTGCTGTACTGTGGACTCATGTGCGCTTAAAATGGGTGGAACTTTTGAAAATCCTTGTTATAAGAGACAGCAGTTCTTTGTGCATATTTTGGTTTTGTTTGCCTATTTCTTCTTCTTTTTTAAAAAAATCTGCATTTGAATATATCCCTAATGCAGACAGCCTGCCAAAATATGGCCTTGCTGGCATTTAATGCAATGTTTGTTGTTTTATAATCAATTGGTAATATTTTGATATGTATATACAATTACATTTAATTTTGGCCCTGGCTTTATTCCTTTGTTGTATGCTATTTTTGTCCGCAAAAGACGGAAAGCAATCAAAGAAGGAAAGGCGAATGATCCTATTGGAAAGCAGTAGAATAAGATGAGAGAGTAAAGGGGAATGAGACAGACAGTGAGATAAGCAAGTGATTGCAGATGTGGAAGGAAAAAGGATTTAGACGATGAGAGAGAACACAGATGAAACAAAATCAAGTCCAGGCAGCGCCCAGCTGCAGGAGCTAGAATAGAAGAAGCAAGATTAAAGATGAAAGAGTGAATTAGTGGAAAAAAGTCAATAAAGATGAGTCAGAAAGATTATGACTGAAATCATTAAGTAGTTAAGCAGAAAGAGGAGGTCAAAGTTTAAAGTCTACCATCATTTATGAGAGCTCAGGGAGACTGATACAGGAGAATGCGGAAAAGGATGGTGCGTAGTGATACGCAGTAAGGAAACAGAGGGGAGGGGTACAGAGCAATTTAAGTGGTCTGTAAATCAAATATTGCTTACAAACTACATCAGCATGTGAACATAACAGCAGGAACAACAGGCTGGATGCAGAGTTCCCTTGATCTAGATGAAGAGACCAAAACGAAAATAAAGATACTGATGTCTATGCTAGTTAATGATATGCCAGGAAACAGACTGCATGGAAGGAAAAAGAGAGGCGAGGACCAGGCAACAGCCCATGCTCAGTCAGATAGCAAAACCAATAAGAGGCAGAGCCAATGGGAGGGAAAAAGAAATATGCTTATGGAGGCGAAAGGCAGATAGAAAACAACCGAATCCTCTAATATCAGTACAGTATGCTAATAGTCTTAAATGCTCTGTAGGATTTATGTATTCCAAATCTCTTCCAAATAGCAAGATCCAGATTTGTTTTTCCATTTATCCACACAAGAGAAATGACATAGGCAAAGGCAGCCTAGGCTTCCTTTCCAAGGTGCTTCTGCCCTGCTTTGGAGAAAGGAAAAGATAATTCTGTCTGTAGGCCTATACAGTCTGTGACGTCTCTGCTGATGCTTTCAACAAAGGTAATGGACACCTGTCATCAGGAATTGCACTAAGACCATCAAACAACTTTCAGAGGGTTAAGATTTGATTATCACCAATCTGAGTTACATTTGAATAGTGACATAGAAGTGAAAATCTGTGTCACACTGTGCTAATTGACTGGGCCATCTGATATCCCACTCTTTTATTGTTGCTAGAACCAGAATAAAGATTCTGGGTTCTTTGATTTTAGATATGGGGACATGATTGGTATACACCTTGTAATGCTATACAAATGATAAGTAGTAGTTGTAATAAATAGTAAATAGACTTCTGGTGTGGTGTAGCTGGGAGATGGCTGGGTAAGGTGTGAGCTTGCACCCAAGGACACCAAAAGCGGCAAAAATAGCCTCTGAATGGTAAAAAGACACCAGGCCATACTAACAGAGTGAACATTAAGAGATGGCCGGGACAATTGCAGCAGTATAGGGCTCACCGGAAAGGGGGGGGGGGGGGGTGGAGACAGAGACAGGAAGGCCCAATCAGAGAAGAAAATGAAGAAAATGGCTGCTGAATTGCAAACCTCTGGGCAGCAGGGAACAGGAGAACTGGCAGCGGAAATCTCCCGAGTGGTGACAGCTGCCCTGGAAGACTGCTTTAATAAGCTACAGTCCACCGTTGATATAAAAGAATGTTTTGTGGGACTGGCACAGCGCATTAAGGAGGTGGAAATGTGCCTGGCCGAGCAGGAAGATGGACTCCACTTTCTCGACAAAGCGGTAGCTAACTTAACCCGGGAACAGGCACAACTACTAGACTGACTGGATGAGCAGGAAAATAGGGTAAGGAGAAATAATCTAAGGATTGCGGGACTTCCCAAAACAGTAACAGCAGCAGAGCTCTATGATATATTTCAGGTATGGCTCCTCCAATAACTGGGCCTGCACAACAGGGGGACGGCGTGGCATTGTGAATGGGCCCATACAATTGGGCCACTCCGGGAAGAGCATCAATGACCTCTGGCAGCTATTGGGCGTTATATGGTGGTCCGAAAAGGAGCAGCTCCTGTGGGAATTTAAAAAAAATTCCACTCTGGATTACAAAAAGAACCATTTGCTTTTGTTTAACAATTATGCAATGAGAGTGGCGACTCAACGGCACGCATTTTCACCAATTTGAGGCGAGTTTGCTAAACAAGCAATAAGGTTTGCACTGCTGTACCCACACAAACTCCATATGCAACAAAGAGATAAAACTTTATATTTCAACACCCCAATGGAGGGCCACAACATCTTGGACTAACTTCACTCCGCTGTTGGAGGTGCACTGCTGCAGCAGTGGAGCCCTGACCATATAGCAAGTCAGCAGGGACAAGCCCAGGAAAGCTCTCCCTGATAATCATCTGGGAGCGGCGGACCCAACTCCAGAGGTAGATGACACGGTGGGGAGGGTGGGAAATTTCAAACATTTCTCAATCGCCCAAGGACTTCCATGCCTTCCTAAGGAAGGCATGGCTTGATTATGAGGTTGATAACGGGGTCGAGGAGGTGGGCCCAATGGTCTATTGAGAGGTGGCAAAAGCCATTCTGAGAGTGAAAATTCTGGGTTTTATAGTTGCACAAAAATGACGGCAGGGAGCCGCATTACAACAAGGCCTCCGCACCTTGAAAGTCCATAGGGCACAGTATTTGAAAGACGAGACGGAATAAACCTGCATAATGCTTCAAGATAGCCGAAACCGGATACAGGCGATTCTGCAACAAAGAGCTTCGAGTCTTCGAGTGCATAAATACAATTTACAAAAATGGGGGGGGGGGGGGGGGGGCAAAACAGGCAAATTGTTGGCCAATCTGCTCCGATCTGCAAAAGTTAAAATGACAGTGACCTTCCTGAAACAGGTGGACAGCACCTTGAACACAAGGGAAAGTGAAATAGCACAACAATTTAAATCTTTCTTTGAGAAGCTATACAGTATGGAATACAGTGAAGTAGAGTGGCAGGAAGCCTTTGTGAGAGACAATCTTTCCTAGGCTCACAGTAGATCAACAACACTAATTGAATGCCCTGCTTACGGACGGCGAGCTGCATAGTGTCATTCGGAATTTAGGGCATGCAAAGGCAGCAGGTCTCAATGGCTTAGGCCCCGAATTTTATAAAATTCTGGAAGACCTTATGGTGGGCCCCCTGAAGGCTATGGGAACAGCAGTAATAGAGATAGGTCAGGTGGGACACTATGCTGAACGAGCGGCTATTGTTCTGCTGCCCAAACTGGGAAGGGATATGGACTCATAGAGGCCTGTTTCCATTTTAAATCAAGACCTGAAAATTATCAGCACAGCCTTAGCAAAATGCCTAAGTGGAATGCTACCTGATATCATACACCCAGATCAAGCAGGCTTTGTGAAGGGCTGTAGTGCAGTGGCAGCTATCCTGTGAGCCCTGACCATGTTTTGGAAAATCCGGCCACTTGACAGCCTGGCAGTCATGGTGAGTTAAGCCACTGAAAAAGGGTGGCATGGGATTATCTTTTCTGGGTAGTGCCTAAATTCTGAATAGAGGGAAACTTCTTGAAATGGATCCAGATGATGTATCAGCACCCTGGTGCGCAGGTGCTGGTGAATGGTCTTCTAGGGGAACCCTTTACATTGATGAGAGTGCTGAGTGCTGCACAGCCATTGGGCCTCAAGTCCTGCAGAGCGGCTATGGAGCAGAGCCTCTCCTCCATTTTGGCCTTGCAGCAGGCATTGATGTCGGGGGTGGGGGGGCCCCGGCATCATTGTCCCAGACACCAGGCCCCATGGCCTTGGGCAAGCCTCCAGGCGTTGAACTTGGCACCCTTGCAGACACCTTGCGGAGCACAACCGAAAGACCCTGGTTCCACCTCTACAACGTAAGCATTTACCCTGCTGCCGCATTGCCTTGCATTGCATTGCTCTGAACTCCATTGCTACTACACTGCTTGCAATTAACACTGCTGCCTCATTGCTTGTAGTGTTGTTATAACATTACTTGTAACATAGCATACTCTACCTGGCCTATTGTACCCAATGCTACCTCATTTCCTGTATTATAACACTGTATTATAACACTGCTAGCTCATTACTTGTATTATAACACTGCTGCCCCATCGCTTATAGACTACCTGTAACATAGCATGTTCTGCATAGCCCGCTGCAATATAACATTTACCCTGTTTTACCCTCTTCTTACCCTATTTTACCCTGTCCTACCCCTGTTTTGCCCATACTTGCACCCTCTATGGTTGTCTTGATTAGATTGTGAGCTCTGATGAGCAGGGACCGTCTCTATTATTTGTCCTGACTAGTTTGTAAGCTCTGATGAGCAGGGACTGTGTGTTTGCCTCTTATTTAAATATAATTGCGCTGTAGTACTAATAGTAGTAATGGGAGAAAACTAACCTGGTTCTGCCCTAACTAGATTTTTGCTCTGTGTGTTTCTTGTCTTGATTAGATTGTAAGCTCCGATGAGCAGGGACTGTCACTCTTATATGTCTGTACAGCGCAGCGTACGAGTAGCGCTTTATAAATGTTAAATAGTAGTAGTAGTAGTAGAATGAGAGGCACAAAACAGGGCTGCCCTCTCTCCCCACTACTATTCATACTCTCTTTAAAGCCATTGGCACTTAAAATACGGGATGCCCTAGCTATACAGGGCCTCATTGCGGGTCTCACAGAATACAAAATAAGCCTGTTTGCAGATGACATGCTGATTAGTATGTACCATACACCAGGGGGTAGGAACACTTTGATTAACCTACTACACCAATTTAGAGCAGTTTCTGGCCTGCAGATGAACAAGGAGAAATTGGAGGTACATCTCTTAGGACAGGGGGGGCACCAATTGGGGAATGTGATAGGTTTAAATGGATAACAGGTCCCATGGAATACCTTGGAGTTCTCCTCCATTCTGATCCCAAACAAGTCTATCAGCTGAATATACATGCTAAAATACGACAAATTAAAAGCCTGTGTGAAAAATGGAGTGACCTGCCGCTGTCACTGTATGGTTGGGTAGCAGTGGCTCGGATGGTGATTGTCCCTAAACTATTGTACCAGCTGCAGATGCTGCCTTTTTTGCGTGACAAAAATGGATAAGAACATAAGATATGTCATACTGGGTCAGACCAAGGTCCATCAAGCCCAGGATCCTGTTTCCAACAGTGGCCAATCTAGGTCATACATACCTAGCAGTTTCCCCAAAAGACACAGGTTCCACAGTGCTTGTATTGGGTCAAGCATTGATATCCTGGGTCCCTTCTTAATAATGGTTTATGGACCTTTTCTCCATGAACTTGTTCAAACCTTTTTTAAACCCAGTTACAATAACAGCCTTTACTACACCCTCCGGTAACAAATTCCAGAGTTTGATTACACGTTGAGTGAAAAATATTTTCTTTTATTAGTCTTAAATAGTTTACCCTGTAGCTTCATTGCATGTCCCCTAGTTTTTCTATATTCTGATATCGTAAACAATCGATCTACGTTTACCCGTTCCACTCCGTTCATTAATTTATAGACTTCTATCATATCTCCCCTCAGCCGTCTCTTTTCCAGGTTAAAGATCCCTAACCTTTTTAGCCATTCTTCATAGGGGTATCCTTCCATCCCCTTTAACATTTTGGTGGCTCTTCTCTGAACCTTTTCTAATAACACTATTTCCTTTTTAAGAATTGCATACAATATTCAAGGTGCGGTCTCACAATGGAACAATATAGAGGCATTATAATATTCTTTGTTTTATTTTCCATTCCTTTCCTTATGAAACCTAGCATTCTATTTGCTCTCTTGGCCTCCGCTGTACACTGGGCTGAGGGTTTTAACATGTTATCCACAAGGACACCTAAATCTTTTTCGTGGGTGGTGGTTCCTAATGTGGAACCTTGCATCGTGTAACCATAGTTTGGATTGTTCTTCCCTAGATGCATAACTTTGCACTTGTCCACATTAAATTTCATCTGCCATTTTGATAACCAGTCTTCCAATTTATCAAGATCCTCTTGCAATTTTCCACAATCCTCTTTGGTTTTAACAACTTTAAGTAGTTTTGTGTCATCTGCAAATTTGATAACCTCACTCGTTATTCCCTTTTCCAGGTCTTTTATGAATATGTCAAAAAGCAACGGACCCAGCACAGAACCCTGGAGTACACCACTATTCACCTTTCTCCATTGGGGAAATTGGCCATTTAGCCCCACCCTCTGCTTTCTATCTTTTAACCAGTTCCTGATCCACAATAATACACTGCCTGCTATTCCATGACTTTAATTTTGCTAAAAGTCTCTGATGAGGGACCTTGTCAAAGGTTTTCTGAAAGTACAAATACACTATATCAACCGATTCACCTTTGTCTACCTGTTTATTCACACCTTCAAAAAAACATAACAGATTAGTAAGACAAGATCTTCCTTGTCTAAAGCCATGTTGGCTGTCTCCCATTAAGCCATGACTATCTACTTGTTCAGCAATTTTGTTCTTTATGATGGCTTCTACCATTTTTCCCGGTACTGAAGTCAGGCTCACCAGTCTGTAGTTTCCCGGATCACCCCTTGAACCCTTTTTAAAAATTGGTGTTACGTTCGCATTCCTCCAATCTTCAGGTATTACAGATGATTTTAATGATAGTTCACAGATTACTAATAGCAGGTCTGAAATCTCATATTTCAGTTCTTTCAACACCCTTGGATGTATATCATCCGGCCCAGGTGATTTGCTACTCTTCAGTTTATCTAATAATTGTAATACATCTTCCCGATGTATCGATATTTCCTTCAATTCTTCTGCACCTTTAAATACCACTTCAGTCATGGGTAACATCCCTACATCTTCCACAGTAAAGAGTGAAGCAAAGAATTCATTCAGTCTCTCCGCTATCGCCTTGTCGCCTCTTAGTGCCCCCTTAACCCCTCTATCATCTAATGGACCAACTGACTCTCTCACAGGTTTTTTGCTACGAATGTACTTGAAAAAGTCTTTATTTTGGATTTTTGCTTCCGCAGCAAGCTTCTTCTCAAATTCTCCCTTTGCCTGCCTTATCAATGCCTTGCATTTAACTTGCCAGTGCTTGTGCTGTTTCCAGGTTTTGTCGTTTGTCTCTTTTTTCCATTTCCTGAAATATGCTTTTTTGGCAACAACAACCTCTGTGACCTCACCTTTAAGCCATGCTGGCAGTTTTTTGGACTTCCTTCCACTTTTCTTAAAGTGTGGCATACAGCTGGTCTGGGCTTCCAAGATAGTATTTTTCAACAACACCCAAGCTTGATGTAAGTCTTTAACCTTTGCAACTGCTCCTTTTAGTTTTTTCTTAACTATTTTCCTCATTTTATCATAGTCTCCCTTTCGAAAGTTAAAAGGTAGTACTGTGGATTTCCTTACTATCTCTCCTTCACTAATTAAATCAAACGCGATCATGCTATGATCACTATTGCCAAGTGGCCCCAATACCCTTATCTCTTGCACTAGATCTGGTGTTCCACTAAGGACTAGGTCCAATATGGCTTCCCCTCTGGTCGGTTCATGAACTAGCTGCTCCAAGAAGCAGGTATTTATTTCATCTAGGAACTTTATCTCCCTAGCATGTCCTGCCGTGACACTGACCCAGTCGATACCGGGTAATTGAAATCACCCATTATTATTACTGCGCTGTACCTTTTGTTAGCTTCCTTGATTTCTTTGAGCATTTCATCATCCATTTGTTCATTCTGGCCAGTTGGTCGATAGTACACCCCCACTGCCATCGCCTTCCCATTTTTATATGGAATTTCAATCCATAGAGATTCTACAGCAAATTTTGTTTCCTGCAAAACTTTAATCCTTTCTGACTCAATGCCCTCTCTAACATAGAGCGCAACCCCTCCACCAATTTGATCAGCTCTATCATTACGATAAAGTTTGTACCAAGGTATCACAGTGTCCCACTGGTTGTCCTCCTTCCACCATGTCTCTGAGATTCCAATCATATCTAATCTCTCATTTAGTGCTATATATTCTAACTCTCCCATCTTATTTTTTAGACTTCTAGCATTTTCATACAAGCATTTTAAAGACCGTATTTTATTCATATTAATCTGGCTATTGGTAGGCATGGATAATTGAGATCTTTAAGCTCTGTCTGCTCCATACTCGAGGGAATTTTGGCTACTTTACTCTTTTTTGGAACCTCTCTGCTTTTGGTAGTATCCTTCAAGGATACATTCTTCCGAACCATGCGCTCTTGTGCGACTGTCGTCTTTCCCCTATTATCTAGTTTAAAAGCTGCACTATCTCCTTTTTAAAGGTTAATGCCTGCAGCCTGGTTCCATCCCGGTTAAGATGAAGCCCATCCCTTCGGAAGAACCCCTCCTTTCCCTAGAATGTTCTTCAGTTCCTAACAAATCCAAAACCCTCATCCTTGCACCATCGTCTCATCCACGAATTGAGACTCTGGAGCTCTGCCTGCCTTTTGGGTCCTGCGCGTGGAATGGGAAGCATTTCAGAGAACGCTACCCTGGACATTCTGGATTTCAACTTCCTACCTAAAAGCCTAAATTTAGCCTCCAGAACCTCCCTACCACATTTTCCTATGTCATTGGCACCGACATGTACCAAGACAGCAGACTCCTCCTCAGCACTATCTAAGATCTTATCTAGGTGGCGCGTGAGGTCTGCTACCTTTGCACCAGGCAGGCATGTTACCAGGCAATCCTCACATCCACCAGCCATCCAGCTATCTACATGCCTAATGATCAAATCATCAACTATAATGGCTGTCCTAACCCTTCCCTCATGGGCACATAGCCCTGGAGAAACGTCCTCGGTGCGAGAGGGTTTTACATCACCTGCAGGACAGGTCCTAGTTACAGGATCACTTCCTGCCACACCAGGGTGATGCTCTCCTGTCACGTGACCTCTCTCCTCCATGACAACAGGGATGCTGCCAGACTGGAGGTGGGACTTCAGGACTATATCCTTGTAGGTCTCATCTATGTACCTCTCTGTCTTTCTTATGTCTTCCAAGTCTGCTACTCTAGCCTCTAGACAACGGACTCATTCCCTGAGAGCAAAGAGCTCCTTGCACCTAGTGCACACGTAAGACCTCTCACCAACTGGGAGAAAATCATACATGTGACACTCAATGCAAAAGACTGGAAAGCCCCCATCTTGCTTCTGGACTGCTGTCTGCATCTTAGTTTTAAGCTTGTGTTTACCAACAGAGGCCTTTGCACAGGGGGCTGATAGACCTACAAAGTATATTTTGGATAATTCTGGTTCATTGTCTGCTTGAAAGGTATCTCCCAGGGAGGGGCTACTTTAGATCATCAGACACCTGGCTTCTCATATTGGTCACAGCCAGTCTGAAAAGCCAGAGCTGCACAAGACACAGATAAGCTTATTCCTTTCTATCTCTGCTGGTTTTTTATTGCAAATATAGAATACTAAAGGTTGGTTAAACTTTAGGTATTGGGAAAATTGCTAATTGCTGGTCCTACATTACGTTTGGGGATAGTCAAACTGCTTGATTTCCTTGTGTAGCCTTAACAGTTTCTGAGTGTGCCCACAGTTCAGGCATAAGCCTACTGGGGCAGGGACACTTGTAAGAAAAATCAGCTACTTGGTATAGAAATACTTACTTCACAAGTGACCAACAGAGGCCTTTGCAAAGGTGGCTGATAGACCTGCAAATGTATATTTTGGGTAATTCTGGGTATATTTTGGGTAATTCTGGTTCATTGTCTGCTTGAAAGGCATCTCCCAGGGAGGGGCTACTTTAGATCATCAGACACCTGGCTTCACATACTGGTCACAGCCAGTCTGAAAAGCCAGAGCTGCACAAGACACAGATAAGCTTATTCCTTTCTATCTCTGCTGGTTTTGTTATTGCAAATATAGAATACTAAGGGTTTGTAAACTTTAGGTATTGGGAAAATTGCTAATTGCTGGTCCTACATTACGTTTGGGAATAGTCAAACTGCTTGATTTCCTTGTGTAGCCTTAACAGCTTCTGAGTGTGCCCACAGTTCAGGTATAAGCCTACTGGAGCAGCGACACTTGGGTTCCCGCCCACCCTACCCCTCACCCCACCCACCCCTGGGGCTGCATTGCCTATATAGTGGCCAATAGCTTGGGATATGCCCACATTCTCTTAACCAGTATGTCTTGTATTCAGTGCAATACCTGCGGTACTTTCATTCCAAGAAGAATCATTTGGAGCCTAAGAGCATGTCCTATGTGCCGAAGGTCATCTGCCATGTATAACGAATTGACTCTACTAAGAGAAGACCTGGCTGCCATGCATAAAGAATTGTCTCTACTGAGGGAAGAACTGACTACAATGAAGCGCACCTCTTCTAGGATACAGACTGATCAAAGTCCACCACCGTTCCCACAAAGAGTCAAACACACCAGGAACAAATGGATCACAGTGGGTTTGGGTAGATTGCGATCTGTGACACAGACATCCTATACACCAAGAGATATCCCTGCATAATGCATTCTCTGCCTTGGTTAATGAGGATGCCCTATCCAAAGAAACTGAACGGCCCTTAGAGGAGTCAGTCAATGCCCAATCTCCTGCTAAAGCACCAAGTATAAAAAACTCAATGCTTGAACCAATACAAGCATTGTGGAACCTGTGTCCCTTGGGGAAACTGCTAGGTACATATGACCTAGATTGGCCACTGTTGGAAACAGAATACTGGGCTTGATGAACCTTGGTCTGACTCAGTATGGCATATCTTATGTTCTTATGTTCTTATGAAGAAGTGGGTAGAATAAAATCAAGGCAAAATACACACAAGCCAGTTCAATGCTGGAAAGCAATGAGCACAAATGCTCGAAGCTTAGCCAACAAACGTCCGGACCTGGAAGCCCTAATGGTAGAAAAGGACTTGGACATTGTGGGCATTACAGAAACATGGCTTAATGAATCGCATGATTGGGATATAGCCATATCTGGCTATAATCTATTCAGAAGAGACAGAGAAAATGGAAAAGGGGGAGGAGTAGCCTTGTATGTCAAAAGCAACATCAAAGCTACTGAAATGCAGGGTGCATGGGGAAAAGAAGAAGTGCTCTGGATCATGTTGGAAAGAGGAGATGACACTGTCATCCATACTGCTGTAATCTACAGACCTCCGACTCAAATTGAAGAGATAGATAATGAATTGATTATAGATATTGCCAAGATAGCAACAAATGGG
Organism: Ichthyophis bannanicus; assembly: GCA_033557465.1. Taxonomy (NCBI): domain Eukaryota; kingdom Metazoa; phylum Chordata; class Amphibia; order Gymnophiona; family Ichthyophiidae; genus Ichthyophis; species Ichthyophis bannanicus. The sequence continues at coordinate 1,595,283,774 of CM066032.1, forward strand.
GAAATGATCATATTGGGTGACTTTAATCTACCCGATGTGGATTGGATTACTCCCTCTGCAAATCTGGAAAGAAGCAAAAAAATTGTGGACGCTATCCAAGATGCATTATTTAGACAAATGGTGATGGAACCAACCAGGGAAAGCTCAATGCTGGATTTGGTGCTCACTAGCAGTGATAGCATGTCTAATGTCTGGGTGAGTGCCCCTGTGAGCAACAGTGATAATCACACGGTGTGGTTTGAGATAAAAGCCAAGGTGCAATCCAATCATAGCAAGCTCAAAGTCCTAAACTTCAAAAACACTGACTTCAATAAAATGGCCGAGTACCTAAAGGAGGAGTGACAGGGTGGAAGGGGATAAGGGAAGTGGAATTGCAATGGGCTAAACTAAAAGGAGCAATAAAAGGGGCAACAGATAAATATGTAATAAAAGTAAATAAAAACAAGAGGAGAAGGAAACCTATTTGGTTTTCCAAAGAAGTGGCTGCTCCAATAAGGGCAAAAAACACAGCATTCGCAAAATTCAAAAGCTTGCAAACAGAAGAACACAGAAACGAATACAGGATCAAACTCAAGGAGACAAAAAGAGAAATAAGGATAGCAAAATCAAAGGCAGAGGAAAAGATGGCTAAAGATGTTAAGTGCGGCAACAAAACTTTCTTCAGGTATATTCAGGAAAGGAAGAAGATCAGAGATGGAATTGCAGGACTCGGAAGTGCTGGAAACGGACTCGTGGAAATGACATTGATAAAGCAAAATTACTAAACAAATACTTCTGCTCTGTTTTTACTAAAGAAAATCCTGGAGAAGGACCACCTGTGACTCCCAAATATAAAAATGGGAATTAGGTAGATACCACATCATTCAGAGAGGATGAGGTTTTAGAACAATTTGCAAAACTGAAAGTGGACAAGGCAATGGGACCGGATGGGATACATCCCAGGATACTGAAAGAGCACAGAGAGGTTCTTGCAGGGCCCTTAAAGGATGTTTTCAACAGATCCTTGGAAACAGGAGAGGTTCCTCAGGACTGGAGAATGGCTGACGTCGTACCTCTACACAAAAGTGGTGACAGGGAAGAAGTGTCAAACTACAGGCCCATGAGCCTTACCTTGGTGGCGGGAAAAGTAATGGAGAAAGAGCGAATAGTGAACTTCGCTCCTGAAAGAGCGAATAGTGAATTTTCTCGAAACCAGCGGGTTACAGGATCCGAGGCAACATGGTTATACCGAGGGACGATCTTGCCAGATAAATCTCATTGAATTCTTTGACTGGGTGACCAGAGAACTGGATCAAGGACACGCGATGGATGTCATCTACCTGGATTTCAGCAAAGCCTTTGATACTGTCCCTCATAGGAGGCTTATCAATAAACTCAGTAGTTTGGGGATGGGTCCCAAGGTGGTAAACTGGATCAGAAATTGGTTGACTGACAGACAACAGAAGGTGATGGTAAATGGAGCTCACTCGGATGAAAGGAAGGTGATTAGTGTTCGGTCCTAGGCCCGGCACTGTTCAGTCTTAGGCCCGGCACTGTTCAATGTATTTGTGAGTGATATTGCTGAAGGACTGAATGGAAAAGTCTGTCTTTTTGCAGATGACACGAACATTTGCAACAGAGTGGACTCCCCCGAGGGAGTGCTTAACATGAGGAGGTATCTGCAGAAGCTGGAGGAATGGTCTGATGATTGGCAATTAAGATTTAATGCGAAGAAGTGCAGTGTCATGCACTTGGGTAGCAGAAATCCAAGGGAAATGTACATGATAGGGGGCGAGAGGTTGGTGTGCATGGAGCAGGAGAAAGACCTCGGTGTGATTATTTCTGTAGATCTCAAGGTGGCAAAACAGTGCGACAAGGCAGTGGCAAAAGCCAGGAGGATGTTGGGCTGCATTCGAAGAGGAATTACCAGCAGAAAGGAAGGGGTACTAGTACCACTGTATAAGTCTCTGGTGAGGCCTCACTTGGAATACTGTGTTCAGTTTTGGCGACCGTATCTTGCAAAGGATGTAAAAAGAATGGAAGCTGTTCAGAGGAAGGTGACCAAAATGATTTGGAGCCTGCGTCAGAAGCCTTATGAGGAGAGACTTGAAAACCTAAATATGTACACTTTGGAGGAAAGGAGGGATAGGGGAGATATGATTCAGACCTTTAAATACTTAAAGAGAAATAATGAACAAACAAACCTCTTCCAGAGATGGGGAGGCTGTAAAACTAGAGGGCATAACATGAAGCTGCAAGGTGGTAAATTGAAAGGCAATGTCAGGAAATACTTTTTTACTGAAAGGGTGGTGGATGCTTGGAATGCCCTCCTGATGGAGGTGGTGGGGAACAAACACAGTGATGGAATTCAAAGTGGCCTGGGACAGACACTGTGGATCACTTTACAGCAACAAGATTAAATGAAAATAAATTAAACCATCTAATTTCTCAACAAATAGGGGTGTCCTACATGGAGTGATGGGGGGAGAAGCGGTGTGTTCACCCCTAAACAAACAAAGAAACAAAGATATGGGGATGGGTGCACCTGCTCCTGGTGGGTGCATCACTAAGCAAAGACATGGGTAGGGGTGCACCTACTCCCTAAAAGACATGGGAAGGGGTGTACCTACTCCTGTCATATTGCTGGGGAGACTAGATGGACTATACTGGTCTTTATCTGCCGTCTTTTACTATGTTACTATGTTACTTACTAAAGGTTGCTATGGGTAGTTATACTAATAAAATTGTACCTAATACGTTTAATATACCTTGTTCACACGAAGCTTAATTAATCTCAGGTCCTTAGTGTATGACTGATTTGGATAATGAGCTGCACCTGAGAGCACCTCCTTTTCTTTAAGTTCCTATAAAGCTACGATTATCCCAGGGGGGAGGGGGGTGTTGGGGAGGGAGGGAGGGAAATAACACTTATTAAAAGAGGGCTGCTACACAGTATCCTGTCCTGTGCTGCTGAGGTAAGCTGTGACCAACTTCCTGGGTGATTAACAGTCCTTGCTTGGATAGAAGGAGTCTTTCAAAATGGCCTTTTGACCTGCCACCTGGCGTTAACACTTATTGAAAATGTTTCACAGGTCTCTTGCCCCCTAGGTAGAAGGCCTCTTTGTAAAGGTCTTTAGAAGACTTTATTTGTTGCTCAAAGAATACTGACCCTGTTTTGCCTTTTATGCTAAGTTATATTCTGATTTGATTTAAATTAAAGCTCTTTGCTGCTGCTAGGCTCTGACTTATTATGAAATTTAAACTAGAAGCTCTCTGCTGGGTTCTAAATTTAACCAGAAAGCTCTCTTCTGTGTTTTAAAATTAAACTAAAAGTACTTTGCTGATACTAGGCCCTGAGTGAGTATTAAATTTAAACTACAAGCTCTCTGCTGGGTATGAAATCTAACCAGAAAGTTCTCTTCTGTGTTTTAAATTTAAACTTAAACTGCTGCTACTAGGCCCTGACTGATTTAACAAATACACCGGGTTCACAGATTAATTAGCTTTAATCCAAAGAAGTCCCTTCAGAAAAATTCCCAGAAGTATATACTCACAATTGCAGATCTCTCTCCAGAAGTAGCAGTCCCCTTTTCTAGCTACTTTAAAAGCATTATGCACACATTTCTGTGGAGAGGCAAACGGATGTGCATTAGCTATGCTAAAATATGTTTGGCCAAAGAGGTGGGGAGTGCAGGGCTGCCGGATCTTAGGCTCTTTAATAAGGCCGCCTTGATCTCTTGGATACATGAGGCCTACACAGGGACAACCCGCTACGCACCTGAAGATCTGTTAGAGACCTGGTGTCACCCATATAGAGTGCTTAGTGTTTTGCATTATAATAAGGTTGATTTAACACACCCAGAACACGGGGTTTGGGTTAACACCCTTAGAAAAGCGTGGAGATGGTGGACTGGCAAACTCCATAGAGGGTGGCAGGTGACAGCCTTTCTCCAAATAGTGGGTAACCCGGGGTTTTCACGGGGACATGAGATTACCAAATTCAGAAATGGGAACGGGCAAGCAGATTAGACACGGAGAGCCTCATGATGTGGGGAAGGGGTGGTATCCCATCTTCTGGGATACTCCAGCAAAAGCTGCAGCTGCCCGGCCATCACTATTTCTCTTACTTGCAACTGCAGCATGTTTGGCAGGGGGTGATGGCTAAACACTCACAAGATGCTCAGATGGGAGAAGGGGATGAAGACTTTCGGAACTTGAGGCCATGATGGAACTGGTTGGGCAGCTGGTATCGAATTCTGCGAGACACCCTACCCACTTATATTCAAGGCCTTGCTAGGCAGTAGACAGAGGAGTTGGGGGAAGCAGTAGGGGAGGAACAGCTGGAAAAATGCTTCCAACAGATTCCCAAGGTTATAAGTAAGGCGAAATATCAGGAAATGCAATTTCAGATTTTGCACAGGGGATATCTCACCAAAGAGAAGGACATGCGATAGGGCATTTGGGCACAGTTTATATGTGACAAATGCAAACTCCAACCACGCTTTTGTCAAATGCCCCAAACTGTCAGACCTATGGAATTTGGCGTTGGAGGGTTTGACCGGGGTGATAAAGAAATGGGTGTAGTGGTCAAATGAAATATTGCTTTTGGGGGAGGAGGAGTCACTTCATGAACAAAAATATCAGACAAGTGGAAAGTAAATTTTTGATGATAAGTGTATGGTTAGCTAAGAAATTGGTGTTACAGTATTGGGTGGGTGTCGAGATCCCTACATACCCCCCACTGGGTGGCGACCATGCATATGTTGGCGTCTGCAGAGCAACACCTATATGCCTCACATAAAATCCCCCAATGTGTATGATATAGATATCTTTGGAGACAGTTTCAAATCAACTTCCTTCAGGTAGGAAGGGGCGGGAGGAGGGGAGAAAGAGGGAGGTAGTTAAGGGAGGGTGGGTAGGGATCATGGGGAGCTGGGGACCACTGGTAGTTATGAAAAAGAGGCCTGGATGTTAATCTTGTTTAGAGAACTTGATGGACGATACAAATATTTGAGGGGGGAACAGAAATGGGGAAATCAGAGATCATTGTTTAGAAAATGCAAATGACTAGTCGTAATTGGTCTGTTGAGATGAATGTTGGTGTTATATGAAAAGTTAATAAAGTGAATTCTAAAAAAAAAAAAAAGTAGTAAATAGTAGATTTTGTTGACATGAGTTCATAGGAAGGGTACATTTCAGCAACTGGGTCTGCAAGCCAATTTTCAAAGGAAAACTCCCTATCCTAGAGGCTGCAGCGCTGGCAGGAAATTTTTAACATCTACTTGCCAGGTGCAAAATCTGCCATTGAAAGCTGTTAAAGCAGATACGGGGATCTCAAAATGAAATCCCTGGGTGTGATTTTCTGGATATCTCCCAGCACTGCCTCTTCGAAAAATAATGGGTGGCACAGAGAGTCCAGGAAAACTCATTTTTACCATTGTTAAATGCCAATTAGCCCATGTAAATTCCTTTTTAAATAGCCCCAATAATGTTTCATAAACATCAAAGTTGCCAGGTTACCCAGTTCCAGGAGTGAGATTTTTAAGCCACTCTTGGATGTCTGACAATCTCATTCTGATGCATTATGGGATTTGCAGCACTAATCACAATGGGCAAAATCAGGGACTGCAAATACCATATTGCACTGCAATGCAAATTTAAAACCAGAACTGGCAAAAAATCTCACTCCTGGAACTGGATAACTTGGCAACTCTGAAACATAGGCATTTAGAGGACAACTTTCAAAGCTTGTCATGCAAGTAATCCACTATTAACTGTGTTAAAAGCCCTCCTGACAATTATCCCTGCCCACTACTGGTTCAGTATTCATGCTGTTTATAGTCTGGGTACTTTTATGAAAAAAAGAAGCAGGGAAGGTATAAGATCAAATTGTGAAAGTGAAATTACACACAAGGCTTTTATTTTAAAATCTTTGCTTATACTTTAAATGTGTGCATGGGGCAACCAAGTCTACCACTTTTTTCAAATTCCAGAGCCAGAGCAATGGGGGTGTTATGCACCATGAAACCTGCAGGAAAGAGATGGGGAGAGCAGGCCCCTGATGCACCCGGTAGGCTTGATCCAGTCTTGGGTTGACCCTATTGCATGCAGGGACTCACAGTCTTGCTTTTCTTATGGTGTGCAGTAGGAAATCAGAATTACATGTCCCTGCATGCAATGGGGTAAACCCAGGACTGGATCAAGACTGTCGGTCGCATCTGGAGCCAATTGGCAACCTAGCAGAAACTAGTGAGGGGGTCCCAAAGCCTGCTTGCAGGATATGCCTCCTTCAGTTGAGGCAGGCTTGTGGCTCCCTGTGGCATGCGGGCCTAGGGCAGTTGCCCTGTTTACCACCCCTAATGTCGGCCCTTGTGGAGAGGATGAGCCTAGAGCAGAGCAGAGAACAGTCACTCTGCTCTCTAATCCAGCCCTTCTTTTCCTGTTGCTCCTGCCCCTGACTCACAGGCCTCCTTCCCAGGTTCCACATCCTTGTTTATCTACAAATTAAGCCCTATGAGTGCATATGTATTTCTTTCAAAGAAGGTGCAAATGTTGGAGTACTAAGTACCAGCTGTTTGACCCTGACCTTATTTTCAAAGGGAAACCCTATGCGAGGTTTTCCATTTGCAAATGTGCTTGCAGTCTTCCAGGTACCACTGCAAACCCAGTAATACATTTCCATTTTAATGATTTTATATGGCCTTCCTCCCCAAAAGGGGACCGAAAGCAGTAAATAATGTCCCTTTAATACTTTCTTTAAAGGTATGTTATTCTGTATTAAATGTCTAACTAAGGAGTTCTTTTACTAAAGTGCATTAAACAGTTAATGCGTGAGTTAATATGTTATTAATATGTGGCCATTCTAAAAACAGCAGCTTGACAAGGGAAGGCACATTTTAGATAGTATATTGAGATCGCAATTGAGAGGTGAAGGTCACCATGTACATAATTGCAGCAATATAGTATTTAACAAAATTTACATGTGTAGGTTGATCATTTTGCAAACCTACACATATAAATGCCACCAGTTAACTACAGATGCTGCTATTGTTATCGGATTTCAAGTTGGAGGAGGAAATAAACAACGGGGGATTGATGCAGAATAGCGCGGTATATAAGAGAACATAAATAAAAATAAATAAATAAATGAGGAGAACCCCCTTAATCGCTGGCTGAAAAAAGCACTTTCTAGCAATCTTAACATGCCAGGGACCAGCTGTAAACAGGGATGGCCTGAGGGGGATGCAGCGGGAAGTGGGGCCAGGGGCAAAATCTCATTTGCATAAGTCAATAGGGATAGACTAGTGGGGCTGGAAAGTGGGGCCATGTGTAATGTACACAGTTGCTCAATGGTAGGGCCAGCCCTGGCTGTAAATCCCAAGGTGAACAATTGCAGTCACACATGTTGGGAGCAGGTTAGGGAGCAGTTTGGGTGGGTCAAAAATCGACATGCGTATTCCCTATTTCATATATGTGTATTCTGTATATGAAATAGGGAATACACATGTTCCTTTTTCTGATCCACCCAGACCGCTACCTAACCATGCACCTGAAATGTCCCCTTGCAATTTCTACATAGTATGGGTATTCATGAGTAAATTCAGCGCTTTCTAAAAATTGCCATTTACTCTTGGGTGCCATTTCTACATGTAAATGCCTGATTTTATATGTGGAAACTGCAAAAAAGGCCTCTAAAATTATCCCCTTTGTAACTTTAATTCCTGTGTTAATGGCAAAACGCAGAATGGGGCAGGGAATGAGCAGGGAAAGGGCATGGACTGTGCCTTTTACTTAACGCATAATGGAAAGAATACAATAACAGTTAATGCAGCAGGTAATGCAGAACATCTAATGTCATCTCAGTAGGAGGTGTTAAGAGAATATGCATAATCTACATAATAACAGTATATGATGGCAGATAAAGACCAGTATGGTCCATCTAGTCTGCCCAGTAAGGTGGTCAGAGTAGTTGTACCTGCCGCTCCGTGCAGGTCACCCCTCTCTATGCCTTGTTTAGGTTGTACCCACCACTCCATGCAAGTCACCCCCTTTTGTTTGTTGAAGTATAAAAAATATTTACGTTTATTTTGATTTTATCCCCTTGCTATAAAGGGATCCATTGTGTCTGTCCCATACATCTTCTGGTGCAGGCTCCAAATCATTTTGGTTGTCTTCCTCTGAACCGTTTCAAGCCTTTTTATATCCTTTGTGAGATATGGTCTCCAAAACTGAACACAATGCTCCAAGTGAGGCTTCACCAACGACTTGTACAGGGGCATTAATACCTCCTCCTTTCTGTTGGTTATCCCTCTCTGTATTCAACCTAGCATCCTTCTGGCTTTGGCTACCACCGTGTCACATTGTTTTGCCATCCTCAGGCACTGCCATTCTGAAGTCTTTCTCCTGTTCTGTGAACATCAACCTCTCGCTCCCTATCACATACATTTCCTTTGGATTTCTTCGTCCTAAGTGCATGACTCTGCACGTTGTCACATAAAATCTTAATTGCCAAGCATTAAACCATTCTTCCATTTTCTATAGATCTTTTCTCATGTTGTCCACTCCCTGAGAAGAATCCACTCTGTTGCAAATTTTTGTGTCATCTGCAAAAAGGCAGACTTTTCTCTTCACCCGTTCAGCAATATCACTCACAAATACATTGAACATTACCAGTCCCAGGACCGATCCCTGGGGCATGCCACTTCTCACCTTCCTTTCTTCTGAGTGAGTTCTGTTTACCACCACCTTCTGCTGTCAACCAACCAATTTCTGATCCAGTTCACCACCGAAAAACTACGCCATTTGTCAAACGGCTGCCTAGGGTGAGAACTTACACAATCTTGACGATGCATATATTCATATGATTCTTGCAAGGTATTGTGGGTATTGTAGTTCATTCACTCCCAAACACAGCTGATGACAATAATTTGAGTTGTGAAACCAAGTGGTAAGATCAATAAAATACTTCTTTTATTGATGGGGTTTAATTCACCCAGCACATGTATGCTTGATAGCACTATAAATGAGGTTACTTGCTTGCAGTGTTTAAATGGATAACAAAAAGTCACAAAGTAAACCAGAAAACAACCTTCAGCTTGTCAGGCAATTAGCTAATGTTTTCTTAGCAAATAATTACCAAATACAAAGGCACAACGAAAAGAATAAACTTTGCTGGTTAGGTTAACTTCTGCTTATTTTCCACGCTGATCTCAGCAGTGATTCTCCCTTGCTCACACACACAATCAGGTGCAGCCCTAATTACTATCCATGGACCAGCTGAAAGCCTTTAGCTGGCTGGCTGCTACTGTGTGAGCCCAAATCCTGCTTTAAGAGCTGTTTGCAGTGGAAATAAAGAACAAAGTTAGGTTTCTTTGTGATGGCTGATGTGTTTGCTCATAGAAAACTAGCAATAGCATTTAGATAAAGAACAGTCCATGTAAATAGTTTCATCTGCTGTATTTCCCCCTGCATCAACAATCATAGGGTCAATATCATACATTGGCACAGATGAGTCTTTCATTAAGGCACTATCATGAGAATGCTTATTCCCTTGCTGCCATTCTCTATTATAGATAGGGTCTGGATCAGTGTTCATACCTGAGCCTCTCCTGCTATCATTATTCCTCTCTGTATAGCCTGGCCAATATGTAATCCAATTCTGATGTCCAGCCTTCCAATCTTGATCCCTGGACACTGGATCTTCTCTCACATACCTTCTGGCCTTGGTCTGAAAGTCCCTTCCACATGCAGTCTTCTCTCTTCCAGGTAGCCACTGGTGATTCCTATCTCTGCCACTCCATTCCTCTGGCTGAATCCAGTCCAATGGACTCTGCTGGCCTTTGGAATACCTCCCAGTATGAGTACTGCCTTGGAATCTCCCAGACCTTCCAATGGCCTTTCTTCTCTTCCTTCCAGAGAGTTTCCTTCTCTCTCTATCTGCTTGGCTTGGCTTCTGTTTCTCCAGGTGATACTGGTGCTTGTAGCCGTTGCTGAAGCTCTCCCCTCTGTATCTCTTCCTGAAGCTGTTCTTGAAACTGTTGCTGAAGCTGTTTCCTGAAGAATAATCTCTATTCTTATTCTTTCCTAATGTGTGCTGCTCCCTAACACAGCGCAGCTGTGTTGAATCAAGCCCTGCCCTTTGAGATGAGTGCTTAGGGATTACCTCATAGCTCTCTTGATTGCACACACATTCTCTCACTTCAGCCCCTCTCATGGCTGCTGGAAAGCTGGTGCATTCTGGGACTGGTAGTCTTTTATGTGAAAACTCTGTTTTCTTGCTTCTACCAGAACTGACAGGTTGCTTGTTCAGAGTCACATCATCTTTTCTATAGCTCCTACCTGAGCTATGATAAGCTTCCTTATCACAGACTTCACCATCCCTCCCACTCCCACATCTTCCGATACCAGTGAAACTACCTACTTTAAAAACAAGTTCAAAACTTTTAACAAAGAATCATTGCTGAATGACACCATCCCTCACATAGGGGTATGTTTACTAAACCGTCCTAATGTTACCAGCGCTAGTTGCAGTGTTACCGTGAAGAACGCCTTATAAGGAAGTGGGTGTGCCGGTGACAAGGTAACAAGAGCTGGGTATTGCGCGATAGAAAGCGCCCTGCCGTCATCATGCGATGGCACGTACGCCGTGGCTCGTTAGCGCGCGGCAACCTTAATTACATAGCAGCGCCGCAAAAATAGTTAAAGAGGTGTAGCACACTGGGTAATACAATGACTGCTGAGACAGCAATCATGAGTTCTATCCCTCAGTGGGCTCATCTAATAAGGCTGTCCAAGGCAAATCCCTTTCATACATGTATCAGACACATCTCAACAATCTGCGCTGCCAACCAAAACACCCCCGCACCAGTGCAGTAACCTAATGCACCCTTTATGGCGCACACTAAGGTGCCCTATGATCCGCTGTAGGTTGGCACCCTCCAAGGCACCATATAAGACATCCCATAAGCTGCCAGAAGCTAAGGTGCTGCCAAAGATGCCCAAAGGATGTTAAGGTGACACATGAAATGGTGGCCAAGGGCAGTAAGGTGCCTCAAGTTGACAAACATGAAATGTATGGGCCAAACACAGATGTAACCCTGACACTGCACAGAGCAGCAAGGAAAGGCAATGAACAAGTGATGGAAGGAAGTAGATGGTGTAGCTGATGGACCTGCCAAATATGCATGCAGCCCATGTGGCAGCCTGTAAAGTGGACAAACATATTGGAGGCAGCTGTACCGATGCATAGGGTGATGGTAATGTAAATTGCAACACTAACAGTGTGTGGCAGAGGATGGGACTACGTGTCCACCAGAGCAGGTAGAGGTGGCAGGATAAGTGCAATGACAGGAGGACAGAGGAGTAGCAGTGCCATGCAGAGAAGACACAGGAGAGGCAAGCATGAAGAGTGCTAATGCAGAAAAGGGTACCAGTACAGGACAAGGGGTAGTAGCCTGCACCTTAGGGCAGGACGCCACACAGCTTCCAGACACAGATAGACGGACAGAAGGACGGTTGGCAACTGTGATGAGGGTAGAATGTTCTGGCACACAGATCTGCACAGATATGACTGTTACAGTAAGGAAAGGTAGTTGTGTAGGACAGGCATAAAAAAAAAGGAGAACAGAGAGGAATGGAACCCATGACCCCCAGCACAAAAGTCAATGCACAAACCAGTAGGCCAATACCACCAATGTGAGTCACACAGCAAAGGCTGCAAACAACAACACTGCAGGACACCACACAAAAAGCCTGTTGTGTGCCAGGATAAGGCAACCACAACAGTAACCATGATGCAATGCACATGCAGAAGAGCTGTGTACATCTCATATCACAGTCTGTAAGTGGGATAAGAGCCACATATAAACACAAGCACACACACACAATGAAATGTTATGCAGTGGAGACAGCATGCAAAAGAGCAAAGAAAATAAACCCAAAGGGCAGCAGGGGATGCTCTGTGGAGCAGGGTAAAATGGGTAACAGAATGAAAAAGGAGCATGTGAGAATTAAACCTGCCAACTGAGGCTGGCCAGACCAGCTCAACAACAGCAATACCAATCCTCCAAGGCCACTGGCCACATGGACAGTACAAAGAAAGAGGCATATGTAACAGCTAATATGTGGCAGATAGGCTGCATAGAGGGCACACTGTGGTGTGCAGTGAAGAGATGGAAGGGTGTGTGGAGAGGTGACGAAGCTGCAGCTAGTTCATGGTCAGGTTAACACAACACAAGGAAAAAAAGAAAACCATGTGGAAATCAAACCTGCAACCTATGGTGCTCCAACACACATCTCTAACCACTAACCCAAACAACCACTGTAAGCACCATGCAAATATGTTCCATCAAAGGGAATGTGTGTATGGAAACCCATAGCACCCTGTGATGTGGCAGATGGCTGCCACATAGACAGCTGCCACCATACAAGGATGTGAGCATAGGTGGGCCATGTACATCACGAGTAAATGACTAAATATGAGCGTCAGTGTGGTGAAGCAGCAGCAGCGACAAATGTGCGTCCAACACATATACTTTATTCTTGCAAATTAGTGGACATATCGTATATACCGCCTGTCATGTTATGAAGCCGGTTCCTTTACAGTGAACAATTTGAAACCACATTGAGCAGGGCAGCAACCCACATGTTGCATAAAAGTCACTGGGCCGTCTACAGATGATGAGCAGTACAGATAATATGCTGTAGCTGCATGGTGTGCACTATGCAGTAGCCCTCCACCCCCCACATGCCGCTGCATGCCCCAAATGTCTTTGTCACATATGTGTGCATGTAGACAGTAGGCGGTAAATGCTGATGGCCCAACACACAGCAGTCATGAATTGTCCCCCAAAACATATCTGCCCACCAAGACAGGAGGCGGAAACCTGAGAAAGCATATGTAGAAAATGTCAGCAAGTGCACACACACATATATATGTCACAGCTGTCACATAATGAGTGATATAGCAAAGAAAGCACTCCCAATTTCCACAAATACACTGGCCAAATGCAAAATCAGGATATGGTAACAGGTACAAGAGGAACATGATCCCACAGAATAAACAAAGCGCAACCTCACACACATTCAGAGATAGCACTATGCAGAAGGTCCGCTGCAATGGGTGGTGTGGATACAGTATGCGTACACATATGTCATGGTACATGGAATGTACCAGTGAAGGAAGAAAACGGACACCCACACCGCCACACTGCCAAGTTACTGGTGTAATGTGAGTGCCGGAATGTCAGGGGATAAATAGGACTGTGCAGACATGCAATGCTATGTTTGGTAATCAATGTAGAGCAGCACGTCTATACAGTAACTAAACATAAAACTTGTACAGAGAGGTTGAAAGAAAGGTCAAACATGGCCCAGAAACCCACACAGAAGTGACACTGCCACATGCTCTGGTGTACCAACATATTCAGTCACATGCACATCAACCGAAGATGTTGGCGTGCATCAAAGTGGTATGGTGCCTGAAAGTGAACATGGCCATGGCGAACATCTTATCTCTCCCCCCAAACCCTGCCCCCATATGAGGTGTCTGTGTATAGGTTGCGACACCTTCCTTTAAGTGTGGTACACAATGTAGGGGGCTGTCTCTGACTCCTCTCTCTCCCTCCCCACACATACCCATCATGTAGCTAAGACCTGCGGTGTCCATCTAGATAACATTACTAAAATCCCCCCATTCTTCTGAACACACAACTGAAACTCAAATGCACCCCTTAGTCACCTCCCCCCTGCTTACTGTAACCTACCCCTTGCTGTTATCCACTTGAATCATCGCGTTCTGTCGCAATCTAACCAACACTCCGCTGCATGGGTAATCATCTACCAGCCTTGTCATGGCCATATGACACGTCCTGTCAGTTCACCTTACTGGTTCCCAATCAGTTTCTGCACCCAGGTCTAGGTATCCACGCTGAGCTAAAATTGCAGTCACCCAGTGTCTAATCAGTACCTTTCCTCTCATATCTCAACTACTACTAATACTACTACTACTGAGCATGTTCAGAAACATGTAACACACAGTCCGTACTCATCGGTGTATGCTATGTAATCAAACCACATATATCCCCCATTGTGACATTCCCACGTCTAGGTAACCGGTCCTACCTACGTACTGTGTTCCTACTGTTAACCCCATACCACACACCATATACCCTGCTGCACCCTACGGCTGGACCAAAATATCTGTGTCTGTACACCAGCCACATTCTCCAGCCATCCACCAATCCTGTGTGAGAGGTAAACCACTCACCTACCCCAACCAATCCAGACTCACCTGATCCCCGTCCACCTGCACATTCCCCTACATCCCCCCTGTGTTTGTGAATGACTATATTGTACGATCTGATGGGCAGGGATTGTGTTCCATATGTCAGTGTGGCGCTGCATATGACTGGTAGCACTATAAAGATATTCAGTAGTAGTAGTACATATATATCAAATGGTAGTTCCCAACATATGCAGTACTTACATGAGAAGAGCTCCGCAATCAGCTGGCACCTGATTGCTGTGCCCTCATGTGTGTCACTACGTCCACATACAGGACGGCACGTAGGATCATCTTCAAGATCCTCATTAATTTGGACTGGGATACCTTGCCTGAGAGCAATATTGTGCAGGATGCAACAGGCCAGAATTATCTGTACCACAGTCATGGGTTTGTATTGTAAGGCCCTGCCGGTCCTATCCAGACACCTGAAGCGACTTTTCAAAACGCCAAAGGTGCGCTCCATGACTGAGCGGCTGGAGGCATGGGTCTCATTGTATCTACACTCTGCCAATGTCCGTGGTAGATGCACAGGGGTCAGAAACCAGGGACTACACCCATATCCTGCATCACCTGCAGAAAGATATTTGGAAAGGTAAAGCAGGAGCTGATCCCCACCCACATGCACAGAAGCATGTACATGCAAACCAACAGCACAGACAGGTCTGAGAGAAACATATGACATCACATGCTGACACACAACAGCTATGCGTCAGTGTTTGTAGGTGTGAGACAGGGAACATGGGGGAGGGGTAAGGAGTGCAAACCACATCATCTGTAACCACAAGAAACACATGCCCAAACACCCGTAGCCAAAAGATAGAAGTGCCGGTTGCAAACACATCAGGCATACACATCGCAATGCACCCTGGAGAAGGGTGGTGATGCACACATGTGCAAGCCTGTGAGAGCCATGAAACCATCTGCATGTAGCAGGTGAAACAGGAAGAGGTCCCTGAGTTGCCCAGAAAGGATGGCCGAGACAACCCCACACTGTTTGTATACATGAAGCACACATGTGTGCTATACTGTGACAACACAAATCACACCATGTGAAATGGCCATAAATGTCAGAGGTGAATGTGCCACCAACACGAAACACCATAGCAAAGAGGACGTGGAAGCAAACTAACCCCCCCAACACACACCCAGATGACACACAAACACAACTAGGGACACCCTGCAAACACTGACATGTGCGCCTACGTGTACTCAGAGGAACACCATGTGCATGCCAGAGATGAAAAATACCCACCCAGCAGTATACAGTCCTCATATTGGCCGGCCTCAAACTGTCCGAATAGTGCTGAGTGGTGCAGGATGAAGGAGTCATGGGTGGACCCTGCAAACCTAGGGACCACATTCAGAATACGCTGATTTGCATCACATACAACCTGAACATTCAGGGAATGGTAGTGTTTGCGGTTGCGGAACACAGCCTCCCTGTCTCTGGGCGGGACCAGGGCAACATGTGTGCAATCAATAGCTCCCATCACGTATGGTATCCCCGCAATCCCCTCAAAGGCCTGGTTGGGAAGTGCAATGCAATTCCCCACCCGGCTGACCATGGCCCGCAGTACCTGGTGGAGACAGCATGAGAAGGTGGGGCGGCCCGTGCCACCCACTACGGCCACAGATGACTGGAAACAGCCAGAGGCAAAGAAATGTAGGGCAGCCAGTAGCTTGACCAAATCTGGTATGGCATGTGACCGACCAGTCAGGGGCTTGAGGTCAGGTTGTAGATCCTCAAAGAGCTCCCTAATAGCCACTGTGTCCAGACGGTATAGAGAGATGACCTGGTCCTCACGCATGTCCTGGAGCTGGGCCCTGGGCCTGTAGAGGTGTGGCTGGCGAGGGCGAAGCTCGGCACACCGCCTGCGCTGTGCCGGCACAGCCCTAGCGTGCATTGCCCCCACAGTTGCAGGTCTGACTTGCAGTGGGATTGCACCCATGCCCTATTGGCCAGCCCCATGGACACCATTTCCCTCGTCAGGCAACTGCGGGTCTTGAACACTCCCAACGCACATGCAGCCACCACAAGGGCAGCCATCATGGACAACAGAACTATGAGACACAGAGGGTTATCTCTTGCCTGCCCGTCACCTCACCTACACCACCTTCCACCTGCCCCTCACCTCACCTCCTGTACCTCATGCCGTATCCCCACCTCACCTGCTCCTCGCTCCCCCTACTGCACCTCTCACCTGCTCCTCAATGCACCACACCTAACCTCCCCCACCTCCCGCCTGCCCCTCACACCAGTCCCTCACCACCCCTACACCACCTCCCACCTGCTCCTCACCACCCCTACACCACCTCCCGCCTGCTCCTCACCGCACATGTACCTTACCACCCCTACACCACCCCCGCCTGCTCCTCACCGCACCTCACCTCCCCCACCTCCCGCCTGCCCCTCACCACACCAGCTCCTCACCACCCCTACACCATCTCCTGCCTGCTCCTCACCACACCTCCTCCACCTCCCGCCTACTCCTCACCTGATCTCACCTGCTGCACCCCTCACCTACTGTACACCTGACCAAATCCTCACCATGCCTGCTCCTCACCACGACGCCCCAAAACCCTCGGCGTGTACCACATGTGCACAGATATTTATGCAGCTTTGACCTGTGGCGTGGCTTTGCGCATGGTACGCATGCGCAGGGGTGCAGCACTGTGCATAGCAGCATGAGCACTGTGTCTTTGCGTGTTGTGCATGCACTGTACATCTATGAGCATGACCTGTGCGCATCTATGAGCATGACCTGGCTCCACGCACACAGATGGCGCATGCAGCGTGCAGGCATGGCGCATGTGCACGTGACATGTCTGTGCACCATGTGGTGTGCGTGCATATCCCTGCCGTTGTCATGCACATAACCCTGCATAGCACAGGCGCATGGGATGTGCACACACAGCGCATATGCAAAGCACATAAAGCTGTGCCACAGGCCAAAATAGCATAAAGAGGCATGCACACGTGGTACATGCTGAGGGTTTTGTGTAGGCGAGGTGAAGAGCAGGTGAGTGCAGGATTTGGTCAGGTATACAGCAGGTGAGGTGAGGGGAGGTGAGGTTTGGTGAGGAGAGATGAGGTGAGGTGTGGGGAGGTGAGGTGAGGGGAGGGGAGGTTTGGTGAGGTGTGGGGAGGTGAGCTGAGGTGTGGTGAGGTAAGGGGAGGCGAGGTTTGGTGAGGTGTGGGGAGATGAGGTTTGGGGTGGTGAGGTGAGGTGAGGTGAGGTGAGGGGAGGTGGGGAGCAGGTGAGGGCATAGTAGGTGGGGACCAGGAGAGGCAGAGATGTGTGACAGGGAGGGAGAGGACACAGGAAGCAGGGAGATGCAGCAGCAAGACATGACAGGATGGGATGAGGGGGAAACACCTGACCAGCGGTCCCCAGAGGCGGCAGGGAGGGGTGAGCCTGAGGTGGGGGTTGCAGGGCCATTGGGTGTGTCCCAGGCCAGCCTGAGCAGCCACCCAGTGCCAAACGTAGGCGCATCCCCGTGCCAGCTAAGGAGAGGAAGAGTGCAGTCATATTCATCCACCAGGAGAACCACATCCTGCTGGCCAGTGTTCTCGAGCGATATGATGTGCTCTATGGCCAGCTGAGCAGCAGAACCACTGTGCTCACATGCACACACGTGTGGGAGGAGGTCCAGGAGGCCATTGCCCAGGCCGGGGGACCACCCAGGGACCTGGACAGCCTGAGGAAACGGTTCAATGACATCAAGCGCTGTGTCCATGCGCACATGGTGGTGGAGAGGCGACATGTGATGGGCACTGATGGGGGTTCTCCCTTTGATACCAGCCTGACACCCCTGGAGCAGCAGCTCGCAGAACAGCTTGGCCCCATCTACCTGCATGGACTGTCTGCAGTGTTGGACATGGCCCATCCACAGGCAGGTAGGTCGGAGTTATACAGCACACGTACAGCTATCGACCCAGCACATGCTGGCCATGGATGGGGTGTTGTTTGGCCTATGTCCTGTGAACACATGTGGCCTACCACAGGCAACTGGGGGCTACACAACCAGCAACACCTGCAAGGTCCTTACAGGGAGTTTGTGACAGGTACCTGAGGCTGTATGCATGATAGTCACAGTGCTGGATGTACTAGAGCACCGAACAGGTGTACGGAACCGGGGGGTAGTCTGTTAGCCAGGTTGATTGCCACCCCGCCTCCACTGTGCAATAGAGGGAAAGGAGACCGTACATACAGGGAGGGCCTATTACCCTCATCCCTATTAGCGCAGCACATGCAGCTGCTATTCCTACCTGCCATATAGATCACACAGAAGCATCATACAACTGAAGCCAGTCATGCATCACAATATGACATGAGGAAACATACAGGAGGGCCATACAACTAACCCAACACACAGTGACCTGGAGAGGTTCCGCACCCTCTACCTATAACAGCTATGATGTGTGTTTGCTATTACCTGTCCAGAGACATATCCCAGAACAGTGACAGAGAATGGCCTATCATACTGAGATTATGCGGTAGCAGCAAACAAAAGCCAATGACCACATGTTTATGTTTATGTTTATTAAAACTTGTTATACCGCTCAATACCGTAGGCATCTGAGCGGTTTACAATAGATAAAATCAGGCAAGTTAATTAAAACAAGCGCTTTGGCTGTAGAAAAAGAAGAGGAAGAAGAACGCCATTAGTTGTGAGAAAAAGATGAGGAGAGAAAGAGAAGGAAAGCAGAGAACAGAGTGGAAGTTTAAGACAGGGAGGAGCAGTTTCATACATACTATCAAGGAGGGGAGGGAGGGGGAGCAGGGTTTCATGAGAGACATGGAGGACATGGAGGAAAAAGGAGGTGGGAGGGTAGGCTAGGGGGGAGGATCAAACGCAAGACGAAAAAGGTGGGTTTTGAGCTGGGATTTGAATGAGGGGTATGAGTCTTCTGCACGGAGGGAGGGGGGGAGCGAGTTCCAGAGGCTCGGAGCCAGGAAATAGAAAGCAGAGGAGCGGGTTTGTTGTAGTCGAGCATGTGCAGGGGAGGGGAGTACCATGCGATTTACGTGTATAGAACGGAGGAGACGGGGAGAGGTACGAAATTGGATCTGATTTGCCAGGTAAAGGGGGGTGCCAGTGTGGATAACTTTGAATGTAAGGATTAGAAGTTTATACTGAGTGCGGAAGGAGATAGGTAACCAGTGATGCTGGTAGAGAAGGGGAGTGACGTGATCGAAACGTGATGCATGGGTCAACAGACGGATAGCGGCGTTCTGGACACGCAGGAGACGGGACAATTGGGACTGGGATAGGCCGGCAAAAGAGACATTACAATAATCGAGACGAGACAGCACAAGGGTGAGCAGGAGAGTGGTAAGGGCAGAAGCAGAGAGAAAGGGACGGACTGCCCTGAGTTGACGGAGAGAGAAAAAGGAGCGCTGTACAATCGCGGAGATATGGTCTTTGAAGGTAAGATTGGAGTCGAGAATAACGCCTAAGTAGCGGAGTGTTGAGACCAGGGGGATAGGCTGGGAGGATAGGGAAGGAGCACAGGTGGGGGAAGGGCTGCCAAAGGTGAACCAGATTGCAAAGGATTTTGCCGGATTGATATGAAGAAAATTAGAGGAGAACCAGGAAACCACAGCAGTGAGACAGCGGTTAAGAGGGGTGATATCAGGAGAGAGCGGGTCAGTATGGTGGAGGAGAATGATGTCGTCTGCATAATAGTATGCAGAGATGCTGAACTGTTGGACTAGAAGGGCAAGAGGGGCTAAGAAAATATTGAAGAGAAGTGGGGCAAGAACAGACCCCTGGGGAACACCACAGGAGAGAGGGGTGGGGGCAGAGGAGGAAGATGCGGAGATGACAGAGAAAGAGCGGCAGGATAGGAAGGAATGAAACCAACGTAGAACCATACCTGAGAGACCAGCTTCCTGAAGACGGGAGAGAAGGGTGTGTGATGATCCACTAGGTCAAAAGCCGCAGATAGATCAAGAGAGAAACAGCCAAGGTGATGAGACCGCGATCATGAGCAATGTGAAGATCGTTGAGGAGGGAGAGGAGAACAGATTCAGTACTATGGCCAGGGCGGAAACCTGATTGACGGGGATGAAGAGTGAGAGAAAGTTCAAGATGGGAGGAGAGTTGAGAGAAGACCATTTTTTCGAGGAGTTTTGAGAGAAAGGGTAGATTAGAGACGGGACGCCAATTAGAGAGGACAGAGGGATCAGAAGAGTGTGATTTCAGGATGGGGCGAACTATTGCATGCTTCCAGGTAGTGGGAAAAGAACCGGTGGATAGGCTTGTGTTAAGAAGAGAAAGGATGAATGGGGATAGGGCTAGAGAAGGTTCTAGGAGCCATTGAGAGGGGATAGGGTCAGCTGGGCATGTTGTTTTGCGGACAGTAGAGAAGGTCTTATTCAGAACTGCAGGTGTAATGGGGTCAAAAGAGGACCAGGAGTGTGACAATGCAGGAAGTAGGGATGGCGAGGAAGGGAGGGGGGGGGGAAGGGGGGACTCAGAGGGGGGGAAAGAGGTGGAGGACAGTGGGGAAAAGTTTGGCGGAGAGTATTAACTTTGGATACAAAGAAAGAAGCGAGAGAGGATGAATCCGGGGAGGCAGAGATTATGGCAGGAGAGGGGGTAGACGCAGAATGTGTGGCTGTGAGAGAGCGTAGAACTGAGTATAGTTGACGAGATGAATTTGAGGAGGAGGAAATGAGGTCAGCATAATAGTTACGTTTTGCATCGTGGAGAAGAGTGCGGTAGTGATGATGGCAGGTATGGAATTCAGCGAGAGTAACAGGAGATGGGTGCTTCAGCCAAAAATGTTCTGCACGGCGAAGGTGCTTACGGTGTAAAATTAGGCCATGGTGGAACCAAGGGTAGTGTGGGAGGCGACGACGAGAGCGATAGGGACGCAGGGGAGCGGCAAGATCCAGAGTGGTGGAGAGTGATGAATGCAATTTGTGGACCTGGGTGTCGAGGGGGAGAGTGTCAAAGTCTATAGGAAGTAATGCAGTTGGGGAGGGAAGCTGAGAGAGGGTATCAGCAGTAATTCGGCGGGAGAGCGTGGAGGAGGAGGTGGTAGTAATGGAGTTTGAGGAGGAGAGGGTGGGTAGAGCAGCGAGATCAAAGAAAAGACACATATGGTCGGTCCAGAGAAAAGAGGAGGAGGAGAGGGATAGGGGTAGGAGAGGGAACGAGACCGGAGCGATGAGGAGATCGAGAGTGTGACCAGCAGTATGAGTGGGGAAGGAGACAAATTGACGACGGGAGTGGTCGGACAAGAAAGTGAGAAAGGAAAGGTCTCTTGCTGAGTAGGGGTCGTCGACGTGAATATTAAAATCACCTAAGATAAGGAGACGAGGATGGCAGAGGGAGACTTCAGAAATGGTAGTTAATAAGGAGTCCCAGGAGGGAGAGGGGAGAGAGGGAGGGGCATAAATTAGAAGGAAATAGTATGGACAAGAGGAGGAGTCCAGTCGTACAAGAAGGGACTCAGGGTAGATGGGAGAGGCTAAGGGGGGAAGTTCAGACAGTGAAGCAGAGGAGCGATAGATGACTGCGACACCGCCGCCACTTCTCCCTCGACGGGAGGTGGACAGATAAGAGTATCCAGGTGGGAGACACCGGTTGAGAAAGGGCTCATCACCCTCCTTCAGCCAGGTTTCAGTCAGAAAGAAGATGTCCAGGTTATGTAGTACTATAAGATCTTGAATTAGTGATGTTTTTGTTCGAATTGAGCAACAGTTTAAAAGGGCTAGATGTAAGAGCGAGCTGGGAGTGGTAGCGGAGAGGGGGGAACAGTGGGAGGAGGAGATACAGTAGGTTAGGTTAAGGGGCTGCTAGGCAAGATGGCCGGGAAGGGTAGCAGAGGGTGAGGCAGGACGCCAGCCCCAATGCACCGGGATGGTGGACATAGTGAGGAGGAGGGGGAGCAACAGTAGAAGACCTAGTTTTGCGACGGGCAGAACGGCAGAGAGAGCTGCCTGTGAGGGTAGATATGAGGAGAGTGGGATAGGAGGGCTCGGAGGTGGGGGCAGGGGAGAGAGCGTATGTGAACACGAAGTGAGAGGGGTCCTGGCCCCAGCTCCGTTCCCCTGGAACTCGCCCCAAGGAGCTCGCACAAGGAGCAGGTCCTGCTCCTTGTGCGCGCCCCTTTGGCACGCCCACGTGGCGTGGGGCGCGGCACTGGAGTGGGTTTTATAGGCGGGAGAACCCAGCGTCACTTCCGGTGGGCGGAGACTGTGCCCGAGGTACCGGGGAGAACACAAGGGGTGGATACCTGAGCAGTTTGGAGAGCGTAGGCTACGGGAGCAGACAGCAGGGCAGGGAAAAACAGCACACGTTCAATTAACAGGCAGACAAATAGGCAGCAGGAGGAGAATACAGCGAACAGCAGCCAGCCGCGGCACCGGAGTGGGTTTTATAGGCGGGAGAACCCAGCGTCACTTCCGGTGGGCGGAGACTGTGCCCGAGGTACCGGGGAGAACACAAGGGGTGGATACCTGAGCAGTTTGGAGAGCGTAGGCTACGGGAGCAGACAGCAGGGCAGGGGAAAAAACAGCACACGTTCAATTAACAGGCAGACAAATAGGCAGCAGGAGGAGAATACAGCAAACAGCAGCCAGCCGCGGCACCGGAGTGGGTTTTATAGGCGGGAGAACCCAGCGTCACTTCCGGTGGGCGGAGACTGTGCCCGAGGTATCGGGGAGAACACAAGGGGTGGATACCTGAGCAGTTTGGAGAGCGTAGGCTACGGGAGCAGACAGCAGGGCAGGGAAAAACAGCACACGTTCAATTAACAGGCAGACAAATAAGCAGCAGGAGGAGAATACAGCGAACAGCAGCCAGCCGCGGCACCGGAGTGGGTTTTATAGGCGGGACAACCCAGCGTCACTTCCGGTGGGCGGAGACTGTGCCCGAGGTACCGGGGAGAACACAAGGGGTGGATACCTGAGCAGTTTGGAGAGCGTAGGCTACGGGAGCAGACAGCAGGGCAGGGAAAAACAGCACACGTTCAATTAACAGGCAGACAAATAGGCAGCAGGAGGAGAATACAGCGAACAGCAGCCAGCCGCGGCACCGGAGTGGGTTTTATAGGCGGGAGAACCCAGCGTCACTTCCGGTGGGCGGAGACTGTGCCCGAGGTACCGGGGAGAACACAAGGGGTGGATACCTGAGCAGTTTGGAGAGCGTAGGCTACGGGAGCAGACAGCAGGGCAGGGAAAAACAGCACACGTTCAATTAATAGGCAGACAAATAGGCAGCAGGAGGAGAATACAGCGAACATCACACAGATATCAGACACATAGTACTCTGTCATTTGACAACATACAGTAGGTATCCCCAATCCACCCTCTCCAGTCATTGGGGTGCACATTTCCAAAGCTTTAATGACTGCACCCAGCCCAACCCCTGCACCACCTGGGGCAGCTTATAGACAGGCACCACAGTGCCACAGACACAATCCCATGCCCTCACACACACCAACGCCCCCCCCCATCCCTCACAGCATTCCACCACAAACCGCACAATACTGGATAGCTGTCCACCCCTACCTGGACACACCCCAAACGCATGTCCCCCCCACCCTGTCCCAGCCACGTAATGACTCCACCCATTCCTCTGCTATCCCTTTACCTAAGCCCCTGCTCTGGTACCTGCCTCCCTCTGCCTTCCGCCTGGAGATCTCCTACCACACCTCACAAACCACCCTATGTACACACCTATTCTGGTCTATATGCCACCTCACCTGTCCCCTTTCCCTTCCTTCCTCCCCTGACCCCCATTTCTCCCCACCCCTTATGACACCATGACTGTATGCTCAGCCTCTACCTTGTTTATTTATTTATTTTATTTAACATTTCTTATATACCGCGCTATTTCTCATCAGTGCGGTTTACAATGAGCAGAATATTTGGACAACATTCGTCCTACGTTACATAAAACAGGAGTTTTAAACTTGGGTTAACTGGGGAAACTATATACATACATATAACATGTTTTACTGTCAGAGTTAGTTTACAGCATGTTTGTATTCAACAAGGTGATGATGCGTTAATGAATTGTATTATAATACTGATCAGCAGTTGGGTTGCAGCTAAGTAAAACATGTGTTATCAAGTGACATAACTGGGTGAGTGTGTGGGTAATGAGGTGAATCCTCATGCTGTGTAAAGTACAAAAGGAACAAGTAGTGTTTAATGGCTTTTCTAAACTGCTTGAGCTCCCTGATTGCTCTTATGTTAGAAGGGAGATTGTTCCAACACCTTGGTGCGTAGCTCATAAATGCTCTATTAATGGTTGATTGTTTAAATTTTATGGATTCCC
This sequence comes from Ichthyophis bannanicus, assembly GCA_033557465.1. Taxonomy (NCBI): domain Eukaryota; kingdom Metazoa; phylum Chordata; class Amphibia; order Gymnophiona; family Ichthyophiidae; genus Ichthyophis; species Ichthyophis bannanicus. The sequence goes on from CM066032.1 coordinate 1,595,308,336, forward strand.
TAGGTATCACTAGAGTATTTTCTGTAAATGTTCTTCTGGCCCTGTTTTTGGGGGTGTGAGTGAGTAGATCAACAATAGATGAGGGTGCTGTCTTATTGAATGCTTTGAATGTAATGATGAAGGTCTTATATAGGATTCTGCATCTTATCGGTAACCAATGAAGCTCCTTTAATATGGGTGTAATGTGGTCATTCCTTGATGCTCCATACAGGACATGAGCAGCTGCATTCATGGCCATCTGTAGAGGGTTTAGGGTGTTTTTTGGGAGGCCATGTAGTATTATATTAGCAAAGTCGAAATGTGGAGTTACTAAGGTTTGGAAGAGAGTTCGGAAGTCGGGAGCTTCCATCATAGGTTTCAGATGACGGAGGGTTTTGATTTTGAAGTATATGGATTTTACTGTGCGTTTGATGTGATCGTTGAAATCCAAATGTTGGTCCAATATTACGCCTAGGTAGCGTATATTGGATTTTACCGGACGTTCTGCATCCCTGACTTTTAGTGTTGATGGTGGGGAGAAATCTTTGTTCTGAGTGATGATTAGCACTTCTGTTTTTTTGAAATTTATACATAGATTCATAGTGAGGAGCCAATCCGTTATTGCATCGAAGCATTTGATTAAGATTGTGAAGTCTGGGCATGTAACTGTTACAGGCGTGAATAACAGTACGTCATCAGCATACATGAGACAGGATATGCCGAATGAGCGAGTTATGTCACATATTGGTTGCATATAAACGTTAAAAAGTAGTGCCGATAATGAGGAGCCTTGTAGCACTCCCTGTCTTTGTTGGAAGGGTTCTGATATCTTGTTGTCAATCCGTACTTGTTGCTATCTGCCTTGGAGGTAGGATTTGCACCAGTCCCATGCACGATCATGGATTCCCTTTGCTTGGAGTCTCATCAGGAGTAGTTCGTGATCTACTGAATCAAACGCTGCAGTGATGTCAAGGAAGATCATTGCAAAGCCTTTTTTGATGTCATCAATCCCGTTGGTGAGTGTGTTCATTAATAAAGTTAGTAGGGATTCCACGCCATGCGCCTCTCTGAAACTGTGTTGGCATGGGTCTAACGGGGAAGTCGTATCTATATGCTGTTGAATTTGTCTTTGAGTTGTCTTCTCTAATATTTTGGCTAGGTATGGAATAGTAGAAATTGGTCGGTAGGATTCTTCTTTTTTCGGATCAAGCTGGTTATTTTTTAGCAGAGGACAGATGGATGTTTTCTTTAGGGCATCCAGGAAGGTTCCAGTTGTAAATGATTGCTTTGCGATGTCAGCTATGAATGGGCTTAACTCCGAACGCATTGATTTGATCCAGTGTGCTAGGCATGGGTCATTTGGAGCCGTTGTGGTGTTGATGGTGGCAATTGTTTCCTCTATAGTTTTTATTGACGGGGGAAAGAGATAAGTGAGAGGAGAATGTATTTGGGGGTTCTGTAAAGATTCTTGAGGTGTAGCAGTATTTACTTTTATTGCTTTGGACTGGATGTAGGTGGCGTATGCCTGAGGTTGTATACCCTCTTGTTGTGGCTGGGGTGGTTGAGTAGTCAGCGATTTTACTAATTCAAAAAGGTCACGTGGCTTGTTTAGCGATCTGTTGAGGAGCTTGGCATGAAATTTTTTTCTTTCTTTCCACGTTGAATCTCTATGTTTTTTTAGGTGCTCCAGGTATATCACTTGGTCCGATGTACTGCGGGTCCGTCTCCATCTTCTCTCTAGTTTTCTCAGATGAAGCAAGGAAGATCGTAAATTGGATGAGAACCATGGAGCTTTCTGCTTTTTGGGTGAGCGATTATTAGTTGTAGGTTTATCATCATTACATGGATGTTGGGCATACTGAAAGAGAGTGCTATTCCAGTTGTTGAGCAATTCGTTAAGGTTGTTTGATGGCTTAGACAGCTTTGGGATTACCTGCTGAGTGATCAATTCTCTGTCTAGTTGTTTGAAACGGGTTGTCTTTCCAGGTTCACATGTGATTAAGTGGTGGTCTGTTTGTGGTGTCGGTATCCAAAATGTTATTAAGTTATGATCAGACCAGGGGACAGGAGTGACAGATAATTTAATTTGGTTTAATTTGCTGGTATATATTGCTGGAACGAATACTAGGTCAAGGAGGTTGCCTTTTTGATGGGTGGGGTCCTTTACGACTTGTTCATAGCCTAGGTTGGACATTGCCTCTAGGAATGTGTTCGATAATTCCTGGTGAGTGGAGGCAAGATTAAAATCTCCCATCAGCCAGTTTGCCTTGGAAGGGTCTTGTGGATTACAGGCTAGATCGATCAGATCAGAGAACTCGTCTGCGGCGGTGCTGGGTGCTCTGTAAACAAGGTTTATAGTGTTAAGTTTGTTGGTAATTGTTAATATGTTTAGGTATTGCGTGCTTTTGGTGAAATTTATTCGGTATTGTAAAGCAGTTTTTGTTAAGATGAGGACACCCCCTCCTCTTTTACTTTCTCTGTTGCATGTGAAGATTGAGAAATTGGGTGGAGTAATTTGATTTAGTATGGCATTATCAGTGTCTGTCAACCATGTTTCCGTGACCATTAGGATATCTAAGCTGTAGTTTGATAATAGGTCAGTGATAGCTGGCCATTTGTTGCGTGCAGAGCGTGTATTGATGAGGGCGCACTTGAGGGTTTGTTGATTCTGTTTTTCCTTTAGTTTAGTTGTTGTTGCTAGTTGAAGTGAGATATAGAGTAAGTGCGATTGCCTTTTTTGGTAGGTATTTGGGGTGGTTGATATTGGTTGTAGTTATATTTCCTACTTGTGTTAATAAGTAGTGGTATAGGGTTGTAGCCTTGTGTGAAAGCAGTAGCTTCATAAAAAGTACTGGTCAGTGTGTAAATTAGGGTGAGGGTAAGCAATCTAATAGCCATGTTTGTGCAGATGTTAATTAGGCAAAGTAGTTTGGTGTGAGATCTGATCAGTATGCTTGCTTATTAGATTCCTATGGCAAGGGTAGCAAGTTTAAGTATCCGTTTCTAAAGAGAAGTTACAATAGTTATAAAGTTACAGTGGTTACAATAGGTATCTGCTATGTATCTGTATTGGTTACTACATTTTAGTTCTAGCTGCTTAGATATTATGTAGGCATTTTCAGTTATACAATAATGTAGTAAGATACACGTTCAGATCAGCGTGTATGTGTTGAGTAGTTCAGGTATATGTAAAATTAAAGTCACTTACAGATTTGTATGCAGTTCAAAGGTTGGGTTGGCTTGGCTTCATTAGGATGCGTGGAGAGGATGTGGTTTTTACTCCTCGTTCATGTAGATTGAGTCATGAAGAACTCTACTTCTGAGGCTGGGACGGGCGCGATCCATTTCTGAGATCAGCTGTTGATGTAGGTTACTGGCTGGGGGAGGTATTTCTTGAGCTCTTCCATCGGGCCCGCGTCGGGCCCGCACCTAAGGGCCTAGCCAAAGGGCCCTCTGGCGAGGCCCTCAGGCGCGGGCGCGCCCGATCGGCGCCGGCTTTAAATCATTGTAGGCTGCCCCGATTGGGCAGTTTCTCTGGAGGGGTGGTCTCTTGGCGCTCTGGCTCCGGCCCACTCTATCCCTTCAGGGACAGCACTTGCAGAGGGCCAGAGAGGTGGAAAAGGGCCGCGCGCCCGATCGGCGCCGGCTTTAAATCATTGCAGGCTGCCCTGATTGGGCAGTTTCTCTGGAGGGGTGGTCTCTTGGCGCTCCGGCTCCAGCTCCGGCCCGCTCTATCCCTTCAGCCTTTCATTGCCTTTCTCCTGTCCAGTATATTTTGTGGCGGCCGTCTCCCGTCAGCAGTCTGCAACGTATTCCCAGTGTAAACCACTCTGGTACCACCAGTATGAACGTTAGATGAGATGTCATTAAAGTGAGAACATGAACGCAAATAATGGAGCTGTACATATGTGGTCTGGTCAAACCCATAACTACTGTGCACCCTCTACCACCCCACAGGTGACATCCAGGCCATGGAGGCAGAGGAGGAGGAGGATGTTGGCGAGTCAGAGGCTGCAGGCCCAACAGTGGTTCCACAGGCAGCGGTTGCCTCCACCACCATTGCTGCACGGGGTGAAGGATGGGGCAGTGGATGGCACCACACCAGTGGGGAGCACACACAGCAGCACAGTTGCTGTGGAGGACACAGAGAGGCAGGACAGCAGGCATCGCCCATGAACACCAGGCCCATCAGGCCCATCACCCACTGGCATGGGTGTCATATTGGCAGAGCTACGGGTACATATCACCTCATCCCAGCGGGATGCTGAAGGTAGGTACCTGTCAGGGTGGTTGCATGTGGTGGTGTGGCACACCACCCCCCAGACACAGCAGTGGAGCACACTACCGCACACTGACAGTGGGCCGCAACACATATATGTGCCCCCATGGCCATGTCTGGGATCTGTGGTCTGTCACATCATGGAGGCAGCATGTCAGTCACGTAGGGGAGGGTGTGGCAGGTGTGCACAGATGTCTAGCAGGGTCACGGGTAAGCACGCATGGTTAGACGCTGGGGGTGGGACAGGTTGTGCTAGGGGGCACTAAGCTGCTGAGACCTGTGATGGAGGTGGGACACATACTTCTGATCCTTGACCCAGCACATGCATCGTCCAAGCCTCCCATCAAACCACGTCCTGTCGTGTCTTGCAGAGACCACCTGCCCATGTCAGATCCTCTGCTTCTTCTCTTACCCAGGTCCCTGCTTCTACTTTTAGTTTTCTCTCTCAGCATTGTTATGGGACTCTCTCTTGCCCACTATCTCAGAGTCATCACCTCGGTCCCCCTTTTGCTCCTAGGGGACATCAACGTACATGCTGACCTCCCTTCTACCTCTTGAGATTTTTCATCCCTCACCTTCGTGTCAGATCTGTTCCTCCGTTAGTTTGTAACATCCCACTGACACACGTGGCCCTGTGCAAGTAACATTTATGCTCCAGGATGTTACACCACAATGTGCTAACAGGGTAAGTGGGTACACACCCCTATGTAGCAGGCCCCCAGTGTGCTTTGCCCCGCACCTCATGCATGGGTCATGGTGTGAGGTTCATAACATGTCTGACAGGTCACACTGTGTCTCACCCACAACCACTCATGAGGCACTGCTGTCCATCAGAGACGAGGTCCGGGGCCTGAGGACGGAGCAACGGGCCAACACCCGGGCACTGAGGCAGCTACGTGTTACAGCGAATGCAATGGCAGTGGGGCTATGTCATGTGGCCGCTGCAATTGAGACCATGGCTGCATGTTCCCGGCAGCCAGAAGCAGACCCCGGGGCAGCAGCAGCACCGGCACAAAGGAGTGGGCGGGGGTGTGGTAGCCGACGATGTGGACGCCCATGCAGGTCATGAGTGATGGGAACAGGGACATGGATGTACAAAAATAAAAACATCCTACCTGGTTCATACCTCTGTGTATGTATCCACTGTTTGTCCCTGTCATCCCATGGGCACATGTGCACTACCATTTCACGGGTGGTGGGGGGGACTGCACTAACACCATTCACCACACATAGGTTCTGCCATGCCCTGTGTCCCCTGCACTGTGCCATGTGTGCACAGTTATACGTATGCGGGTGGGGCTACCCTCAGAACCCCGTCTACCTGGAGTATATCTCTGGTGGGTCATATACGTTGTGAGGGCTGTCCATTCTCTCACAAAGCATATCCTCCCCAGTAGGCTGTCTACATGTCCGCCCTTCTCTCTGATCCACACCAAGGTCTATGTGACCTAATAGCCACAGATGCCTGGGGGACACACAGGACAGGCACGGGTACCTAGCTACAGTCAGTCGTTTACTCTCTACCAGCACTTTGTGAGAGCCTCTCCCCCTCCTCCAGACCACCATCCACTTGTCGGAGCTTCAACAGTGACCACCCTGTCCCGCCCATGAATTTGGCAGTCCATTCCCACCTTCCTGCCTCATAGCCACTGCTAGCTATTCCCCTCATCCTCTTCAGTTTATGATGCATTAGATATGTGGCTTGCACATCACAGCCACCATGCATGTGTCCATGGCTGCTGGACCCCACAGCACATGGGTACATCACAGGGGCAACAGGGGACACATATGCCTGCCCATATCGCCATTACCCATACGTGATGGTTGACATATTCCATATATGTTACCTAGGTCTACCACACATACACATGGGGGCATGCACACATGTCTCATGCTCACGTCAACAGTCTGTTTGTAAGGGAGACACATGACCATTGTGATGTATTAACAAAACTATATTTCACCAGATATGTACATAGTGGCCTATATACAGATGCCCACATGTTGGGTCCCGGGTGACAGGACAGCACAGGACACATGTGTGAAGCGGCACTGTGGCCCTCACACACTCCAGGGCCACCCATCAGGGGATCGCTGTGGAGATACACTGGCCATACAGGCCGCACGCTGCATGTGCATCTCCGCAGCCATCCACTGAATGGCACCTGCCAGCCACCGAATGGTGCGGTCCTGGGCCCGCTGGCATTGCAGCATGCTAACCATTGCCACAGACAGGTCCCGGACGCACCTTCCACCACATCCACACCATGTGCCTGGTGTTTGTGTGGTGGCATGTGCGTGGGCCCTGTCTGTGGCAATGGGTGGTGTAGCTACACCCAGATGGGCACCATCGCTGCACAAATGCAACAGCTGGCAGGGACCCACAGTGCCTTGTGCCATCCTGTCACCCCTCCCACTCATAGGGCCACCATCATCCCTCTCCACACCCCCATCCTTCCCCCCTGACACCCCCAAACACCCTCAAACTCGCCCCTCCCCGCTCTCCTCCTCCTCCCCCTCCTCCTCCTCTCCCCCCACATCAGAGAAACCCTCAGCCTTCCCTCCCTCCCACACCATCCCATCCTCCGCCCCCTCCAGGTTCTCTGCATCTTCTTCCTCCCCTGCCTCCTCCTCCACCATCTGCAGCATAGCTGTGGGGCTTGTTGTGGGGGGCTCTGATGAGGATGGTCCCTCTCCAGCTTCAACATCCTCTGTGGGGGAAAAAAATCATTAGCACACCATCATGCATTTGCCACAACACAGAAACATTGTATATCCTCCCACAGGCTGTTGGGCCACTGGGACATGCTGTAGTGCGCTGCAGAGGCTGCCACACTCACCATCGCTTTGCCGCAGCACCCTCTGTTGGAGGCGGGCAAGGACATCTGGGCAGTGCAGCCGCAACTCCCGTCTCTTCTTCTGTAGGTCCTCCACCTGGGGGAGAATGCAATGTTTGGGAACATTTGGGACCAGAAATCTCTGGTGGGTGCCCTACACATATCACACATTGTTGCGGGCAGCAGGGGAGTGCTGCTGCTGCTCTGGCCAGTGGGTCCGCTAATACCTGTTGCCTGTGCCGCCTGCATGTGTGGATGTGGGTCTGGCCATGTGTGGGGTGCCACCTACGTGTGCTACCCCCCAGACACCCCATGCCTTGTTCCTACACCCTCCTTGCATGACATGGCAGCACCATGCCATGTGTGGGGTAGGCATGCTGATCTCCAGGGGACGTGTTTCCTAGCTCTCTGTGTGGTCCGGCACACACCTGTGTGTTTGCCTGACCTACACACATCAGCAGAAGCACCTACCATGGCACCATGATATCTTTAACAAACATGTGTGATGTGTTCTTACGGCTCGCGGGGATTGGGTGGACCTTAACACATCAACAGGAGCCACTACCATAACAACAGGATGGATAATAGAGCTCTGTACTCAGGTCTAGGGCCTCCTGTGGATAGGGTAGATCTGTGAAACTGCAATACAAGCAGCTACCATATCACCAGGGGGTATAATAGAGCTCTGTCAGCAGGGCTAGGGTCCCCTGGAGGTAGGGCAGATCTGTGCAACTGCAACAGAAGCAGGTACCATAACAACAGGATGTATAATGGACCTCTGTAATCAGGTCTAAGGCCTCCTGGGGATAGGGTGGAATTAAACACATCACCAGGAACAACTACCCTACCACCAGGATGTATAATAGACCACTGTAATCAGCTCTAAGGCCTCCTGGAGATAGGGCAGATCTGTGCAACTACAACAGATGCAGGTACCATACCACCAGGATGTATAATAGACCTCTGTAATCAGGTCTAGGGCCTCTTGGGGATAGGGCAGATCTGTGCAACTGCAACAGAAGCAGGTACCATACCACCAGGATGTATAATAGATCTCTGTTATGAGGTCTAAGGCCTCCTGGGAACAGGATGGAATTAAACACATCACTAGGAACAACTACCATACCACCAGGATGTATAATAGACCACTGTAATCAGGTCTAAGGCTTCCTGGGGATGGGATGGAATTAAACACATCATCAGGAACAACTACCATACCACAAGGATGTATAATAGACCACTGTAATCAGGTCTAAGGCTTCCTGGGGATAAGGCAGATCTGTGCAACTGCAACAGAAGCAGGTACCATAACACCAGGATGTATAATATACCTCTGTAATCAGGTCTAGGGCCTCCTGGAGGTAGGGCAGAGCTGTGCAACTGCAACAGAAGCAGGTACCATAACACCAGGATGTATAATAGACCCGTGTAGTCATGTCTGAGAGGCTTCTGTTGATAGGGCAGAGGTGCAATCAACACCATACGCATCTACATTGGCCACAGGTTGGCCCACAGACTGGTATTTCTACCATGTTCTGCATGTATGATATGTGATGATTGCTGTATATTGTATTGCAGAACTGCCATTGTGTGACCTGGCGCCATACACTTACTTCACGTGGGTAGTCCGCTGTTCTATTGTAGCGCCTGGTGAGGCGCACCCATGCCCTCTTCACCTTTCCAAGGTCCTGGCGCTTCGAGGACCCTGGAAAAAGGCACCTCTGCCTTGTGCACAGAAGCTTCGCCAACACCTTCAGCTCTCTCCTTGTGAAGGCAGGCTTTCTGGATCTGCTGTCCATTTTTCTGTGTTGGGCCTAGCTTGCTGACGCACGTCGTGCATGCCCCGTGGCATGCACGTACATGCATATGCTGTGGCGCACACGTACATGTGCTATCTCGCACTACTACGCGGTACTATGGTGTGAAGCACATGTGGCATTGTCACATCCGGTACACGGCAAAGTATTCATAGAAGCACAGTGATATGCGGTGTGAACGGTATGAGCCTTTTTTACAATCCCCATACACCCGATCTCGCAACCACGCCCCCATTTCATTACTTTAATTGTTGACTAGCTATTTAAGTTACGGCAGGGCAGGCTTTCTGCCGTTTGGGCATCAGACGCATCATAGGGCGCCCTAGCTTGCAGCGCCTTGTGACGTGCCTTCTGCCAGCCCATGCTCAGCGCCACTGTAGTGTACAAGTCTAGGGTGAGTGTATATTTTGCGTTAACCACAGACTACAGAGATGTGTCTAACTCAGAGGTTCCCAACGTCGGTCCTTGGGTAACCCCAGGCTAGTCAGGTTTTCAGAGTATCCACAATGAATATGCATGAGATAGATCTGCATGCACTGCTTCCATTGTATGCAGATCTATCTCATGCATATTCATTGTGGGTACTCTGAAAACCTGACTAGCCTGGGGTTCCCCAAGGACTGGGTTGGGAACCACTGGATAACTGTTACAGACATGAAAAAAGGGCCTGCTGCAGATACTCTTCCTGATGTTGGAGCACTGGGGATTCTAACCCATGACTGCTGGCTGTGAAGTCATTGTATTAACCAGTGTGCTATGTCTCTATGGCCATAATCAAGCCACTTAACCCTCCATAGTCCATGTTCCCTGTAAAATAGTTATCTCCAAGTTATAATACCCTGTTCAATGTAATTTCAGTTTGTTCAATGTAAACCGCACTGATGCAGAATAGCGCGGTATATAAGAGAATGTAAATAAATAAATAAATAAAATAAATAGCTATGGCTGGCTACACAACTGCATGCAACGCACAAACATTCTGATGTGCTTACTGGGATAAGGGAAACCCACAGCTAAGGCAGTTTCTTTGGAAGAACGTAAATTGTTGGAATAACCGGTGATGGAACAATAAGAAAATCTCTTTCTTTCTTAGTGAAGTATCCGATCTCAAATGCTGTCTGTACTAAATTGTCAATCTTACTTTTTAAATTTTCAGTAGGATCCCCTGTGAGACGACAGTAAAAGTACAATCTTTAAGTTGTCTATCTCATCTATATACATTTTTTTTATCCATAATGACTACTGCCCCACCCTTATCAGCAGGTTTAATAATAATAATCACATTATTCTTCTGCAATGAAATAATCACCTCCCTTTCTCCTTTGGTAAGATTATTGTATGTAGGGGCAGATTTAATGCAAATCTGATTAACCTGTTGTGAAACTATCTTCTCAAAAGCAACTATAAGGGGATCAGTATGTAAAGGTGGCATCCATGTTATTTCTTACTGACAATAGAAACCTCAGCCGAATTGCTTTCTTGTGTGCTGAAGAAGTGTTTAATGCGGATCTTCTGGAAAAACTTAAATAAATCTACATTAATCTCAAACAAATCCGGTTTTCTCACAGGTACAAACAATAACCCTTTATTTAATAAAGATTCCTCCTCTTGTGTAAGTGAATATTTAGAAATATTAATCACATTACTACGTGGAGTGGAGGAGTAGCCTAGTGGTTAGAACACTGGCTTGGTAATGAAGCAACTAGGGTTCAATTCCTACTAGCACTCCTTGTGGCCTTGGGCAAGTCACTTAACCCTCCATTGCCTTGGAAGAAAGGCCTGGCAATCTACTTCCAGTGACACTGCCAAGAAAACCCAGGAGCTTCTGGGTCACCAGGAGTCAGGACTGACTCAAAGGCACACATTGCATTTGCACTATATTTAATACTTGTCACATCCTTCTCTTGGACCAATCCCTGTTCCAATTGCCCCTGCCTCATCCACAGCCACGCCCCCGAGGGTGTGGATATTGATTGTATATCTGGAACTGATTCTGATTGTAATATCGATCCTGATCTACTGGCGGAGGACGAGTACGTGATCTGTCTTGATCCGGGGGGGGGATACCGATAGTATGTCCTGTCTCGAGGCTGAGTGTGATGTAGATCTTGATCTAGATGTGGGTGACGAGTGCGTGAGTTGTCTCGACCGCCTCCCTTCCAAAAATTGTCCATGTCGAAAAAATGGTCCTTATTTTGATTGTTACCATGCTATCATGCTATATGTGATCTATTTTTCTCTATATGAGTAGAAAACAAGGATGCAGAAGGATCAAAACCTTCTGTTGACTCACTCCTACTTCTCTTCTTCTTAGGTCCTGGGGACTGATCTAAATTAGGATCTTGTACAACACTATCTTTACGGTCAAATAGAGAGGGTCTTTTCTTAAACCATAATCTATCATTGTCTACTTTCTTACTCCAATAATAAACACAACCAACTCTATAGTCGCCTTCGTCTCTTTTAAACTTATCAACTTTTTTATTTTTCACCTCTTTTTTTATTTTATTTTATATTTATTGAGTTTTGAAAATACATTCAACTCCAAAATTGAATGAAGGAAAAGTGGTAACAAAGAAATAAATCAAAACCATATACAATATAACAATACCATCAATACATTACCATAATCAGCCCACTACAGTACATGGGAGAGGCATCAGGAAAATAATTACAATAAAATGTAGGAAAATAACAATAAAGCAGTACAAGACTTACACGTCAGCCGTATGAGAAGCTAATTTCACAATGCTATCCTCCCTAGCCGCAAGGAACTCCAGAAGCTGGCCGGGCTCAAAAACATATATAAATTTTCTTTATACGAAACACAACATCTGGCAGGAAATTTCAACAAAAATGTTCCGCTGAGGGAAAGGACCCTGGGTTTCAAACCCAAAAATTCCTTCCTCCTCAGCTGAGTATTTCTAGCTAAATCAGGAAAAATACGTACACATGAGCCCATAAACTGCTGACTGAAATTCCTAAAATACAAACGAAGAATTAAAGCTTAATCGGTCTCAAGGGCCAGTGTAATAAGAGGGTAGTATGGGCTGTAACCAAATCTAGAGAACTCTCTAAGAAACCAGTAAGATCTCCAGAGATTCCCGGAGGGTTGCTAACAGCTCCTTGAACTTCCCTACCAATAGTTAAATATTGACCTCTGGTTAATGGCGGGATATTCTCCCCAGGGATCTTCAAGACCTTCTGGAAATATCTCCGAACCATTTCCAGAGGAGAACACACAGGAGACCTAGGAAAGTTAACCAGTCTTAAGTTGTTCTTCCGGACTTGGTTTTCCAGGTATTCCAACTTTCTATTGGTCACATTCCGGTCCTTCACATGGACATGTTGTAGTTCACGGAGTTGATCCAGCTCCCCACTTAGCTGTGCCAGTTTCCCCTCCTGTTCCTTCTGCACGATTGAGACCTGCTGTAAATCCACCTTTAAAGACTTGATATCAGTACTTACAGATGTAGCAATTTTCTCCAGAGAAGAATTCATTGTGGTAATGCCCTCCCATAGCACCTCCAATGTTATTTTTGCAGGCTTCACCAAACCTCCTCCTCCAGCATTCACCCTCGGGGACACATCCTCCTGGGAAGGGCTGATCAGGAACCTCAATTCAGTCCCAGATGCTCCAACAACTCCAGGAGACCCACACGGAGGATTCGCAACGGCAGTGGAGCCCTCCAGAGCCTCCTGCTTCGGTGTGCTAGTCACCACGCCGGCGAGAGGCTCTCCTCTGCCGAGCACATCGCTTCCGGGGCAAGGCGGGGGGGCCCGCTACTCTGGGGACAGAAACACCCCGGATGTGCTCAGGTCCGGAGAACACACTGGACCTGCCGAAGACGCCGCTCGCTCACCCCTGCCGGAGAAACCACACATTTGAAGCGTCCTTTGGCCTGCAGCAGTAGAACCAGCCTCACCCGGAGGGAGGTAGGCTTGTTTCCGCTTCCTTATTTATTTATTTAACAGTTCTTATATACCGCGCTATTTGTCATCAATGCAGTTTACATTAAAACAGTATCACACTTGGTCAGTCAAGTCTGGCCTACGTTTACATATAACAGGGCTATAACATGGAGGTAAACTGGGGGAACTATATACAATTAAACAATTAGCTGTTGTTGCTCAAATCCTAACTTGACTTACAATCGCGTTAAGATTCTAGCATATCTATGTTGTCAGATAGCATGGGTTTGAGACTGTGTAGGTGGGGGGGTGGGGGGTGAGGGGAGTGGGCATCGAGATGTGTAAAGTGCATGAGGAACAGGTGATGTTTGAGGGCCTTTCGAAACAGCTTAAGGTCCCTGATTGCTCTAATACTGGGAGGGAGTTTGTTCCAGCACCTAGGGGCGTAGTTGACAAATGCCATATTGATGGTTGACTGGTTGAGTTTTGTAGATTCGCTTGGTGTGAGTAGGGTGTTTGCGGCTAGTGATCTCCTAAATCTATTGTTTGTGGGGTGAGCTAGAAGGTCAGAAATTGATGATGGTGATATTTTATTAAAGGCCTTGAAGGTAATGAGGAGGGCCTTATATGATATTCTACAGCTGATTGGGAGCCAATGGAGTTGTTTTAGAATGGGGGAAATGTGATCATTCCTAGAGGCTCCACACAGGACACGGGCCGCCGCATTCATAGCTAACTGTAAAGGGTTTAGGGTAGTTTTGGGGAGGCCATGCAGAATTATGTTAGCATAGTCGAAGTGCGGTGTAACTAGCGCTTGGAATATGGTGCGGAAGTCATCTGACTCCATCATGGGTCTCAGGTGCCGCAGGGTTTTGATCTTGAAGTAGATAGCTTTTACCATGTGTTTAATGTGATCCTTGAAATCCAACTGTTGATCCAGTATCACTCCTAGGTAGCGTATGCTGGACTTGACTGGGAGTTCTGCATCCCTCACTTTTAGTGTTGGTGAAGGTGAGAAGCATTTATTTCTTGTGATTATTAGGACTTCTGTTTTTTTGAAGTTTATGCGCAGGTTATGATTGAGTAACCAATCTGTTATTGCATTGAAGCAGTTGACTAATGGTGTATAATCCGGCAAGTGACAGTTATAGGTATAAACAACAGCACGTCGTCTGCGTACATGAGGCACGATATGCCGAAGGATCTGTTGATGTTACAAATTGGCTGCATATATATATTGAAGAGCAGTGCAGACAGGGAGGATCCTTGTGGTACTCCCTGCTTCTGCTGGAAGTGTTCTGATGTATTATTACCAATTCGAACTTGCTGCCATCTACCTTCTAGGTAGGATCTGCACCAGTCCCATGCACGGTCATGGATTCCCTTTTGATGAAGTCGCCTAAGGAGTTGGACGTGATCTATGGAGTCGAACGCTGCCGCTATATCAAGGAAGATTAATGCAAAGCCCTTCTTGATGCTGTCAATCCCATTGGTAAGTGTGTTGGTTAATGTAGTTAGGAGGGTTTCTACACCATGGGCTTCCCTGAATCCATGTTGACAAGAGTCTAATGGGGAAGATGAGTCTATGTGCTGCTGGATCTGTCTCTGGGTCATCTTCTCAAGACTTTTAGCTAGAAATGGGATACTAGAGATTGGTCGGTAAGAATCCTCTTTCTTTGGGTCCAGCTGGTTGTTTTTTAGTAATGGTCGAATGGATGTATGCTTGAGAGCATCAGGAAAAACTCCAGTTGCAAAGGACCACTGTGCAATGTTGGCTATGAATGGACTGAGCTCTGAGCGCATTGTTTTTATCCAGTGAGCTGGACATGGGTCAGTTGGAGCAGTCGTGGTGTTGATGGTGGAAATAATGTCCTCAATGGTTTTTGCTGAAGGAGGTGAGAGTTTGGTGAGTGGAAGTTGCATGTGGGTAGTCTAGGGGGGTTCATGGGATGTGGCGGAAGCTATTTTTACTGTAATTCGCATACTCCTGGGGCTGAATACTTTCTTGTTGTGGTGGAGATGGTTGGTTGGTTAAGGATTTTACTAAGTTGAATAGGTCATGTGGCTTATTTAGTGAGTGGTTGAGGAGCTTAGCATGGAATTCCTTCCTCTTGACCCATGTTGATTCCCGGTGGAGTTTCAGATATGCTAGGTAGGTGACTTGGTCATCAGTGCTACGGGTATGTCGCCATTTTCTCTCTAGTTTTCTCAGGTGGAGTAGGGAAGATCGGAGCTCAGTGGAGAACCATGGAGCAGATTGCTTTTTAGCGGTTCGGTTGTCGGGTATTGAGTGTTTGTTAGTGGCCGGCTGTTGAGCATATAAGGAGAGGGTGTCATTCCAGTTGGAAACCATTTCGTTGAGGTTGGCTGTTGATCTGGCTAGTTTTGGGAGCACGTAGTTCGTGATCAGCTCTCTGTCAAGTGGCTTGAAGCGTGAAGGTTTTGGCATTTTGCTTGTGTTTGATCGGTTGCCTGTGATTTGTTGCGCTGGTATCTGAAATGATATCAGGTTGTGGTCTGACCAGGGGACAGGGATGTTGGAGAGCTCAATTTGGCTTATCTTGCTCGTATCTGTAGGAGGGACGAAGAGTAGATCCAGGAGGCTCCCTCATTGGTGGGTGGGACCATCCAAAACTTGCTTGTAGTTAAGGTTGCTCATTGCATCTAGGAAGGTGTTAGCTAGTGCAGGTTGGATAGAAGCAAGATTAAAGTCTCCTAACAGCCAATTTGGTTTGATGGGGTCTTCCGGATTGCAGGCTAAGTCAATAATATCTGAGAGCTCATCTGACGCGGCTCCAGGTGCCCTGTAAATGAGGTTGATAGTATTAGTTCTGCCCATACTGGCCGCAGAAAGGATGGAAAGCAGACAGCAGAATGCACACAAACACAGGACCTCTGGCCAGGAGAGTCACACTGCTGCCATCTTGCCTCGACCTCTCCCTTTCCACCTCTTTTTTAAAAAGTTGAATGTTTCTCTCATAGTCTGTATGTACCTTACCAAAATTCTTGTCACACTCTTTAAGAGCACCTAATTTCCCATCTATATCATTTTTTAGCAATTTGGATTTCTTGTTCGCTGTAGTTATTAATAAAATCATTAATAAGGGGAGGAGTGGTCTAGTGGTTAGGACAAGGTACTTCAGGCCGGAGGTTCAAGTCCCACCTGTGGACAGCAATCTCAGGCCGGAGGGACTTGGATATCTAGTCCTGTAGGCACTCCTTGTGGTCTTGGGCAAGCCACTTAACCCTCCATTGCCCATGTTCCCTGTAAGTATTAGTGTAGGTGTCTCATATCCCCTCGTGTTAAATGTATCCCCCAATTGACCGCTTTGACCCAGTGAAAAGCAGGATATAAATACAGCTAAATAAATAAATAAATAAATCATTAAGTCAAGAGAACACTTATTTAAAATTGCGTTCCAACATTTAATAAAACCTTCTTCATTACAATATAAACCAGGAGCTTTATTCATCCTCATACCCCTCGGGATGATCTTGGCTTTACAACATTCCAGGAGATAGGACGCGTGCATCTCTTCTTTGACTAGTTTTTGCATGAGTAAAACAACTTCCTCCCATTGGGCACAGGCCACATCTGTATCTTCCATAGTGTGATCTATCAATGGTTCTAGTGATGAAAATTTCTCTAAGGCGTCGTCTCCAAAACTGAGTATGTCCTTCCAAGGCGAAAACATGCTGGAATGAACACGTCCAACAAAGAGCAAGAAGCCACGTCAGATAGAGGACACAGTCAGAGAACGTGGTAGGAAAGACCAAAGATTAAATGTATCGAAAAGCTTTATTCAGATTGTCAATAAAACCCAACACAGGCCGTGTTTCGTTTAAAACTTCTTCAGGGGTAAAAGGCAAACTGGGGTAAAGAAATAAAAACAGACAAAACATTACAGACATTATGCAAAATGAATATCATAAAACTTAATAAAACGTAAAATATAAATTATAAAACAAGAAAAACATTTAAATATGTGGCAAATGCATTCAAAATGTATTTTAAAATGTTGGAACGCTATAATATGAAATAAGTCACTACATCTGGTAAAAAACATAAAAATACAACATATAAGGACATAGTGATAATATAAACAGTAATATTAAAAAACAATAGGACAAAACAATTGATAAACACCAAAAAAGACCAACCATTAAATTAATAATTCAAAAGGATTGAATGTTTATGTTCAAACAGTTTATTGGCATTTATAGTAACACTCAAGTAATTACATAAATGAGAGTGGAAAATATGGGTAATAAGCACTTCATTGGTCCTTGTACCAAAAAAGGCAGGTAAACATCATACCAAATTTAGAAAGCACAGGTACCAACACTGCAGCATAGACCGATCAGCACTTTCACTTTCTGTTTGTAAGAAACGCCTGGCGCATGTGCGCTGGGTTAAAAAAACGGTGATGCTGTGACGTCCTCAAAAACGTGACGACATATTCCTACTAAAAATTTAGATTTCTGTATATATACCTATCACTTGAAGTGACTCTTGGAGCCATCAAAATAGGTCCTTTCTATAAAAGGAAATTTAAAGTGAACAATATCACAAATGATAAATTGAAACAATGCTGACATGGCAAAAGTAGCCAGTAGCCAACTTCCATTAATAAACAGATAAAAACAAATGTAACATCATTAAAAAAATATAATTAGGAAAAATAATAAAAAAGAGAGGACTAAGCAATAAAGAGGAGGTTTTTTTTCAAAAAAAGATGTCACTACTTTGAGTGGCCTAGTGGTTGGGGCAAGGTACTTCAGGCCAGAAGGTCAGGGGTTCAAATCCCACTAGAGGACAGCAACCTTGGGCAGGAAGGACTGGGGTTTCTAGTCCCACAGGTGCTCCTTGTGGTCTTGGACAAGCCACTTAACCTTCCATAGCCCATGTTCCCTGTAAAATAGTTATCTCCAAGTTATAATGCCCTGTTCAATGTAATTTCAGTTTGTTCAATGTAAACCGCACTGATGCAGAATAGCGTGGTATGTAAATAAATCTTCTTGCCTCCCCTTTTCACTCTTTTTTTTATCCTTTGTTTTGCATGGAGTTTGGTATTGATTTTGGTCTCTAGAGTATTCCTCCTTGCGTGACATGCCTCTTATATATATATTTTTATGTGATTCTAATTGTTTTTTAAAGAGATTTTTAAACATTAAATCCTTTTGAATTAGACTCACTCCTCTTCTCTTTTTCTCTCCAATGCCCATCGATTGTTTAGCACAAGAGTTTTATTTCATCGGCGAGGTAAACATTTTTATGCCTTCACGTACATTGGTGCCTTGTCTATTTCATTTATTGTCACACTCTTATTATAATATGTTTCTGGTACATGTTTATTTTAATATAATATTATTGTTTACTTATAATTATTAATTTAATGGTTGGTCTTTTTTGGTGTTAATTGTTTTGTCCTGTTGTTTTTTAATATTACTGTTTATATTATCACTATGGGGTATGTTTACTAAGGGGTATGTTTACTAAACTGTCTTAACGTGCGCCCGGCGACGTTATCACGTGATAAGGTACCTTATCACGCAATAATGGTGCTTTATTGGGCGAAAAGGTACCTTAGCGCGCGATAACGTGCGCAGCGGCGCAAATGAGTGCTGCGGGTGGAGATAGGCTCACGGAGGGCGGAGGAAGGCTCCCCTGGGGTGGAGCGAGAGGGTCAATGGGCGGAGAGTGGGAGGGGAGAGGCTCCCTGCACACTAACGCTGTGGAATCCGGGGCTGAAAACTAACGCCAGTGAAACCCTGGCGTTAGCAGATTTAAAGGGAAAAGAAACCATTTCCGTCAACAATGTACAGCAAAACCAGGGAAACCTACAAAAAGTGATAAGTGTGATACATGTGCACGGAACAAAATGGCAAATAAACATGGAAAAGGACCAGAAGAAAATATAAAAAAAAATAACCAAGCTGGGAAATAGTGATATTAATGGGAAATATCAAAAACCACTCCTGAGAAAGCTCCAAAAAAAAAGATATGAATTTTGGAAGGGTCTATGCTCCATCCCCATACAAGGTGAATGAGCCCACAGTGAAATAGCGCTGATCAGGGTTTTCCCTCCCCATTGGACAGGTTTCCTATGGCGCGCCATGTTCCGCAACAGCAGGGCGGGCATGTCGGAATGGGCAACTGGACAGATGCTAGAAAAGGAGACACAGAGGGCTGCAGGCGGCACATGCTGTGGTGCAGCTGGGCCACAGTGCAGACTAGGGTGATACCTAGGTGGCCCATAGGAATGCTGAAACAGTAGAGCAGCCAGACAGCAACTGATGAGGGCCCAACATGGGCACGAGTGTGTTTTCCACAGTGTCACAGGGGATAATACCCAGCAGGTACCCCCAAGGGCACAGAACATTGGCAGGCGGTGCTGGGGGGAAGCGTGGACGTCTATGCAGGCACCGCTACCCCAGAACCCGCACCATAGGCAGCCGCCTACCCGCACACTGGATGGCCTGAGACTGCGCACCACCAGCAGAAGGGCATGTCAGCATGGTGGCAGAGGGGTACTGGTGGTAGAGGGGGCAGTGGCAGCTGCCCACAGCAGACCATGGCCTAGCCCTGTGTAGGTGGGTGCCATGCACTGCAACAGACAGGCCCTGTCTGATGAACAGTCATGCTATTCCCAGGGAATGCACTGTCTCCATGGCAACACGGTGGTGCACTGCACACAGCCAGTGTATTCAGGAGTGGAAGAACACAGGTTCAAGTCCCAGCTGTGGTTCCTGCCAACCCAGTCCCCATATTTTACCCACTACTAAAACGTGGTAATACAGACAGAACCTTTATTGCAGATAACATAAACATACCCAAAACACCTACATTTTACCCTACATAGCACAGACACCATAAACATGTGCATTACCTAGAGCAGAGTCTCCCAAATGCAGTCCTGGAGGGCCAAACACCATTCAGGTTCCATGCTGCCTCTAAAAATATGGCTGTGCTACATCTCTATGCACCGCCCTCATGGTATGCAGATATATCTCATACATATTCATTAGGGACAGCATGAAAACCCAAACAGTGTTTGGCCCACCAGGACCGGAGTTGGGAACCTCTGCCCTAGAGCAGTGGCCAACAAGGGCAGACACACCCGCACCCACAGGCTCCATTATCCAAAGCCTCCTGGAGAGGCAGGATGTTGGGCCCTGCGTGCATCTCCCAATACTAGCACTTGCATACCTTAGCAATGCCACCCTAAACCTGGGAATACGGTACACATCTATCAAAAGCTTGCTATGATCACTGGCAGATAGCAATTCCTAAGTTAAGCACAATTTGCTGATTGAGCTGCATCATAGCAACCTTTCTGATGTCTGTGGAGTGTGCTTCAGGTCTGGTGTCTGACAGTGTTTACCACCCTGGGGAGTGACCCCAACAGTATTGCGTACCATAGCCATGCCTGCACTGTGCCCAGGACTGGTGTGGTGGGCAGGTCTGCCAAACACCTCTATAGTTGCACAATGCTGGCATAGGTGTGGGGAGTGTGTGTCTGTCTATCCCAGTGTTTCCCAACCCAGTCCTACGGGGCACACCGGCCAGTCAGGTTTTCGGGATATCCCTAATGACTATGCATGAGATATATATGCATTAGAGATATCCTGCCAACCTGACTGGTTTGTGGCCCTCCAGGGCTGGATTTGGAGACCCCTGCCTTACACCTCTGTCATTTAAGATTGTGAGTGGGCAAGGTGCAGATGTCCTAGACATCGAAAGGGTATATAGAATGTGACACATTCCTCCTCGATTCTCACCACCACCAAAATATTGTCTATTAGACAACTTTTTGGTGGTGGTGAGAATCGCGGAGGAATGTGTCACATTCTATATACCCTTTCGATGTCTAGGACATCTGCACCTTGCCCACTCACAATCTTAAATGACAGAGGTGTAAGGCAGGGGTCTCCAAATCCAGCCCTGGAGGGCCAAACACCAGTCAGGTTGGCAGGATATCTCTAATGCATATATATCTCATGCATAGTCATTAGGGATATCCCGAAAACCTGACTGGCCGGTGTGCCCCGTAGGACTGGGTTGGGAAACACTGGTCTATCCAGTGTGTGGTGGCTGCCAACACCTTCCTCAGCCCACACTGCTAGTGCTTTTGCCAGTATTGGCCTGCCAATGTGCATAATGAGGAGCAAGGTACTGTGGGTATAGCCTGGACAGGGTGGCCTGGCCTGGATGCATCAGCACAGGGCATAGGTCAATGGCTTGGACATTGTAGTGCCCGGCCACAACCTGCACTGACAGGGTGGCCACAGCATGTCCTGCTGGGAGGTCACTCTCACCCTGACTGAGCAGTGACCACGGCATGGTTAGGCTCCCCCATAGTGCTATATTGTATTTCTCTTAAGTGAAATGTGTAGGTTCTTCTCTCTGGGGTTTAATCACAGACTTATTTGTTTGGTTGGTGTGCTCACCTCCCAGTTTTGGGTGCACACATCTCCTCCAGGATCATGCACTGTGGACTAGCTAGCAGACTGCAGTTATATGTGTATGGCTGGAACACCTTGAAGGGTGCAGTGGCTGGTGGCTCACTGTGCTTGTTGCTGGAGAATGTTGGGTGGGGCTGGGGCTGAGCATTTCCGGGCCTACTGTCTTTCTGCCATTGCCTTAGCGATGTGTACAGCTCTGCATTGGCTGCCCTGTACGGTGTCTGTTCCCCAGAATGACTGGGGTTGATGGCCCCCTTCCACTGCTGCAGGGAGGTAGAAAGTGGATCTGTTGGTGGGGGAATCCTGTCTTGCACCCTGAGCCACAGAGAGTGGGTTGGGTGGTGGTATATAATCTGCCTATGGGTCCAAACACTCCCCTGTCACATCATGTTACCATGGCACCAATGCAGAAAATGCACTATTCTGGGTGCATCACAGCCCATAAGGGCTAGACCTGATTGATAACTTCAGATGAACACTAATGTATCCTAGGTGTGTTTGCAAGAATTACCTATCATTCTCTCACTCACACACTAGCACTGATGAGTACCTGTAACATAGCCTATTTCAGCCATGGAAGGTGCTGTGGACCTGGTGCTGGCTGCCCCACCTCACCCTCAGGGTGAGCACAATACCCACACAATGTGACGGTCTGTAGCTACTATGTGCCACTAACACACACCGTCGGCACCCCTACCAGGCTGAGGTGCTGTGGGGGTGCACTCGGTCAGTTCCTCCTACCAGGCTGAGGTGCTGTGGGGTGCATACCCCATCTTGTGATCATCTGTAGACTGCTGATTTGCATGTGCTGTGCATCATGGGTACGGGTGGGTTGCCCCTATCCTGGTAACCACAGGAGAATGTTTGTGTGGTGACGTGCAGTCCTTCTATAGCCAGTCAGGGGTTTGTTAGCAGCTGCAGCCTACTGGTTATATCACTACTTGTAGAGCCAGAGGTCATGGGTTTGATCCCACAGTGGGGTTATTTGATAGGGCTGTTTGAGGCATTGTCTGTTTTTAATGTACATTAGTGCTGCCAGCAAAAACACACTCACAGTGCTGTAACCTTAAGGTGCCTCATAAGGCGCCCTATAATGTGCTTTATAAGGCGTCCTATAGGGGACATTGTAGGGTGCCTTGGTGGACAGTGCACTTTATAATGTGCCCTCTGGAGTGCCTTATAGGGTGCCTTATGCGGCACTTAGGTTACGCCACTGTGAGGGTGTGTTTGCTGGCAGCACTAATTAAAATAAAACTTAAATGCCTCAAAAAGCACTACTTAAACATAAAGGGAGATACTTCAGCCAGCCTTGTTCATTAGGCACACTGGAGGATCAAATTCATAACCCCAGTACTATCAGTCAGTGTATTAACCATTGTGCTACACCTCTGTTTCTGGGTTTAAATGTCAGCGCACCTACTTAAGATTACCACGCGTTAATGTGCTTAGTGGCTTCTCGCACGATAATGTACGCAGTGCAAGTTATCGCGCGATGATCCCGTTTTGCTACGCTAAGTCCGGAACGCCCACTCCTTTTATGGCAGCCTGCACACTATCGCTGGGCGCACGTTAAGACTGCTTAGTAAACATACACCTAAGTAGTCTGTGTGCAGGATGCCATATAAGGTAGTTGGCGTTCCGGTCTTAAGGTAGCATTTAGGGTTATCGTGCGATAAGGTACGTTTTCATGCAATAGAGGGAGCCATGGCACATTAATGCGCATTAGCCTTAATTAGGCACGCTGACCTACAAACACAGCAACAGAGGTGTGGCACAATGGTTAATACATTGACTGATGAAGCAGGGGTCATGAGTTCAATCCACAGTGGGCTTAATAAGTAAGGCTTTCTGAGGCATTACCCTTTACTTTAAATCAGTGCTGTCTGAGGCATTTTCTTTTTTAATTTAAATTAGTGCTGCCAGTAAACACACCTTCACAGTGCCATAACCTAAGGTGCCGCATAAAGCGCCCTATAAGGCACTCCAGAGGGCACATTATAAAGTGCACTGTCCGCCTAGGCACCTTATAAGGTGCTTTATAGAGCCCCAAAAGAGAACCCATAAATATCACATGAGAAAAATACTGTATAGCACTATGGGGGAACCTAGCCATGCCGTGGTCACTGTTCAGTCAGGGTGAGAATGACCTCCCAGCAGGACATGCTGTGGCCACCCTGTCCATGCAGGTGGTGGTCGGGCACTACAATGTCCCAGCCATTGCCCTATGCCCCATGCAGATTCATCCTGCCCAGGCCACCCTGTCTGGGCCATACCCACAGTACCTTGCTCCTCATTATGCACATTGGCAGGCTAACACTGGAAACAGTGCAAGCAGTGTGGGCTCAGTAAGGTGTAGGCAGCCATAACACACTGGATAGACAGACACACACTCCCACACCTATGCCAGCATTGTGCAAATATAGAGGCTTTTGGCAGCCCTGGCCACCACACCAGTCCTGGGCACAGTGCAGGTATGGCTATGGTACGCAATACTGTTGGGGTCACTCCCCGGGGTGGTAAACACTGTCAGAAACCAAAACTGAAACACACTCCACAGACATCAGAAAGGTTGCTATGATGCAGCTCTATCAGCAAATTGTGCTTAACTTAGGAATTGCTATCTGCCATTAATCATAGCAACCTTTTGATACATGTGGAACGTATTCCCAAGTTTAGGGTGGCATTGCTAAGGTATGCATGTGCTAGTATTGGAAGATGCTGCTCCACACAGGGCCCAACAGCCTGACTCTCCATGAGGCTTTGGATAGTGGAGCCTGTAGGTGTGGGTGTTTATGCCCCTGTTGGCCACTGCTCTAGGGCAGAGGTTCCCAACTCCGGTCCAGGTGGGCCAAACACTGTTCAGGTTTTTATGCTGTCCCTAATGAATATGCATGAGATACATTTGCATAGAATGGGGGCAGCGCATACTAATGCAGCACAGGCATATTTATTAGGGACAGCATGAAACCTGAATGGTGTTTGGCCCTCCAGGACTGCAGTTGGGAAACTCTGCTCTAGGGATTGCACATGTTTATGTTGTCTGTGCTCTGTAGGGTAAAATATAGGTGTTTCAGGCATGTTTATTTTATCTGCAATAATGGTTCCGTCTTTATTACCACGGTTTAGTACTGGGTAAAACATGGGGACAGGGTTGGCAGGAGCCACAGCTAGAACTTGAACTTGAGACCTTCTGCTCCTCAACACACTGGCTGTGTGTACTGCACCACACGGACAGTTCATTCCCTGGGGATACCATAACTGTTCATCAGACAGACCCTGTCTGTTGCATTGCAGGGCACCCACCTAAACGGGGCTAGGCCATGGTCTGCTGTGGGCAGATGCCACTGCCCCCTCCGCCACCAGCACCCCTCCGCTACCATGCCACCATGCCATTATGCCGGTGGTGCTGGTGGTGCGCAGTCCTAGGCCATCCAGTATGCCGGTAGGCAGCTCCCTATGGTGTGGGCTCTCGGGTAGGGGTGCCTACATGGACATGCGTGCTTCCCCTCCCCCCCGCACCGCCTGCCAATGATATGTGCCCTTGGAGGTACCTGCTGGGTAATCTCCCCTGTGACACTGTGGGACACACACTCATGCCCATGCTGGACCCTCGTCAGTTGCTGTCTTGCTGCTTTACAGTTTCGGCATTCCTATGTGCCACCTAGGCATCTGCCTAACCCGCACTGTGCCCCAGCTGGACCACAGCTTGTGCCGCTTGCAACCCCCTATATCCCATTTACAGCATCAGTACAGTTGCCCTTGCCTATGTGCCCACTCTGCTGTTGCTGCACATGTGCACGCCATAACAAACCTGCCCAATCTAAATGACAGAAACCCTGAACAGCACTATTTCAATGTGGGATCATTCACTTTGTAGGGGGACGGAGCATAGACCCTTCCAAACATGATATCTTAATTTATACGCTTTGTCAGTAGTGTTACTTTATGTTTATCATTAATATCACTATGGCCAGCTTGGTTATTGGGATTTTAGATGTGATTCTGGTCCTTTTATATGTTTATTTGCCTCTTTGTTCCCTGCACATGTATCACAACTATCACTTTTCTGGGTTTCCCTGCCTTTGCTGCACATTGCTGACTGAAATGGTTTCTCTTTCCTGCAAATGTGCCTTAACGTGAGGGTTTCACTGGCGTTAGTGTTCAGACCCGGATTTCACAGTATTAGTGTGCCTGGAGCCTCTCCCCTCCCACTCTCCGCCCATTGACCCCTTCTCTCCGCCCTCTGGGAAGACTTACTCCACCCTTCAGACCTGGATTTCACAGCGTTAGTGTGCCTTAACGCCACCGCTGCGTTATCATGCGCTAAGTGACGTTATCGCGCGATAACGTTACATATTGCGTGAAATACTACCGCTGCGACGTTAAGACGGTTTAGTAAACATACCCCTTGGACTTCGAAAAGTAAGATTTGTTTTAATAGTACTTTTTTTTTTTCCAAATAATCCTTTGGTATGGAAATGACTTTGTATCTGTAAATGTAAAATATTCAGATACACCACCTTTGCTACCAGCTCTCAGATCATGCTTCACAATTGAACTGAAATTCTTTTTCCTTTAGTTAATAAAGAACTGAACAAACAAGTTTTTCCCATTAATGGCACGGTGGATTTTACAAGAGAAATTTGTATAACATCCTAATTTACCAGTCAGACCGTTGCAAGTAGAGTGATGTGCATTTTGACTTAACAGCCCTTTTCTGGTTCTCTCCCTATCACTGAATCATTTAACAGAAACAGAAATAGAGAAGAGAATGTGTTACAGGCCATAACATTCTAGATGCAATTATCTAGTGTTGCATACCAAATGCATACAAAAGCTTATTTATAAAATAATTGTGACAAATTGAGCTGAAAAACCATAAGCCCTGCTTATCATCTCAGTATTTTTCCTGCAGGCAATCCTTATCACATCCTGTAAGTTTCAATTTGACCTCACCCATGGGTTAATTCCCAGTTTATAGGCAGCTTTGAAATCTGTTTCTACATTTACAGGGTCTTTTACTAAAGCGCAGGTAAGTTTTGCAGTTTACTGCATGGTAACTGCAAGGCCTCTGTGTTAACTATTGGGGCTTTCACCCAGCCCATGTTAAGGCTTACAGGGCTCTTTAGTAAGATGCCTGCATTCTAACCCTATAGGCTGCTATTTAAGGCCAGCCTGTGATGAAACTGGTGGGGAAAATAAATTTACCACACTAGTCACAGAAGATGATAGTGTTGAACAACTTGCAAAACCGAAAGTGGACAAGGCTATGGGATCAGATGGGATACATCTCAGTATACTGAAAGAGCTCAGAGAGGTTCTGGCAGGGCCTTTAAAGGATGTTTTTTAAGATCCCTGGAGATGGGAGAGGATCCACAGAACTGGTGAGGGGCTGATGTGGTACCTCTTCACAAAAGTGGTAATAGGGAAAAAGTGGCAAACTATATGCTGGTAAGCTTTACCTCGGTGGCAGGCAAAGTAATGGAGATGCTCCTGAAATAAAGAATAGCGGACTTCTAGAAACCAATGAGAGAATTTGAAAAAAGGCTTGCTGTGAGAGCAAAAATGCATAATAAATTTTTCAAGTACATTTGTAGCAAAAAAAAAACCTGTGAGACAGTCAATTGGATCATTGGATGATAGAGGACTAAAAGGGGCCCTAAGTGAAGACAAGGCCATAGTGGAGAGCCTGAATGACTTCTTTGCTTCGGTCTTTATTGAAGAAGATGTAGGGAATTTGCCCATGTCTAAAATGGTATATAACGGTGATATATTAGAAGAACTGAAAGAAATATCGATAAACCGGGAAGATGCATTACAACTATTTGATAAACTGAAAAGTACCAAATCACCTGGACTGGATGGTATACATTCAAAGGTATTGAAAAAACTGAAATATGAGATTGCAGAACTACTATTAGTAATCTGTGAACTATCATTAAAATCAATTGTAGTATCTGGAGAATGGCCAATGTAATGCCAATATTTTAAAAGGGTTCCAGGGGTGATCCGGGAAACTACAAACCTGTGAATCTGACATCAATACCAAGCAAAATGGTAGAAATCATTATAAAGAATAAAATTACTGATCATGTATATAGTCATGGTTTAATGGGAAAAAAACAACATGGATTTAGCCAAGGAAAGTCTTGTCTTACTAATCTGTTATATTTCTTTGAAGGTGTGAATAAACAAATAAACAAAGGTGAGCTATTTGATCTAGAAAGCCTTTGACAAGGTCCCTCATGAGAGACTCTTGGTGAAATTAAAAAGTCATGGGATTGGAGGCAGTATAGTATTGTAGATCAGAAACTGGTTAAAAGATAGAAGGCAGACAGTAGGGTTAAATGGCCAGTTTTCTCAACGGAGGGATCTGTGCTGGGCCCGCTGCTTTTTAACATGTTCATAAATAACCTGGAAATGGGAATAATGAGTGAGGTAATACAATTTGCAGATGACACAAAATTATTCAAAGTTGTTACAACCCAAGAGGATTGTGAAAAATTGCAAGAGGACCTTGATAAATTGGAAGACTGAGCATCCAAATGGCAGATGAAATTTAATGTGGACAGGTGCAAAGTTATGCACGTAGGAAAGAACAACCCAAACTTTGGTTACACAGTGCAAGGTACAACCTTAGAAACCACCACCCAGGAAAAAGATTTAGACGTCATCGTGGATAATTTATTTTATTTATTTATTTTATGTTTTTATATATCACCACTTCCAGAGATCAGTGGCGGTTTACAATGAATAAAACAGAATAACTTTACAATATAACACCAGGAGAACTCATTTACAAGCTAAGGAAGGAAACAGAGAAGCTATTACCAGAACTATATACAAGGGGCGATTCACTTATTCTTAAATATTTTGAAATGTGGGAATTAAGTATGATAGCCATAGGGATAGAGGAGAAATTAGGTTGTTTGTGACTGCTGGTTATTGGTGGAATAACCATAGTGTCCGATAAAAAGGTGAAGACTATCATGATGTATTTGTATTTAGTTCTTGTTGCAATGGGCAACCAGTGGAGGTTATGAAGTAGTGGAGTGATGTGTTCAGAGTAGTGGGCCTTGTAGATTATTCGGGCAGCTAGATTTTCTGCCATTTGGAGTTGATAGATTATTTTTTGGGTAATCTCTACGGTATGCTATTACAGTAATCAAAGTGGGGTGTTATCAGAGCCTGCAGCACTGAACAGAAATCATGATTATCTAGTAGGGGTTTGAGATGTTATATTATTTTTAATTTGAGAATATGATCTTAGATATAGATTTTATATGTGAGACCATGGTTCGGGACTGGTCCAGGATGATTCCTAAGAATTTGACTTCTTATTTGACTTCCAACTCAGAGGGGTATGTTTACTAAAACCCCGGTAATGTGCGGGCCGCGCTAGTGTGCGGGTGCCATATAAGGAGTGGGCGTTTCTTTCTGAAAAAGAAAAAACGTGATTTAAATATGCGCTAAGGTGCGCGGCGCCCATGTGCGCCCCGCACATTAGAGCATGAGAAAGCTGCGCAGGAGGCATAAGTGGCGCACTGATGTGCAAACAGAAGAGCAGAGCCACAGCACAATGGTTAAAGCACTTACCAATGGTGCAGGGATCAGGGGTTCAATCACCCACAGTGCCCAATGAAGATGGCTGGCTGAAGCATTACTTTAGGAGGCATTTCAATATTGGGCAGCATCAGGCAGCACGCTGATGTGCATAAGGCAGTGTGCTATTGCTTTAGGAGGCATTTTAATATTGAAAGGCATAAGGCGGCGCGCTAACATACAAGCACAGGAACAGAACTACAGCACAATGGTTAAGACACTAACCAATGGTGTAGGGATCAGCGGTTCAATCCCCCAAAGTGCCCAATGAACAAGGCTGGCTGAGGCATTACCTCTAATGGGGAAAATTGCTTTAAGAGGCATTTTATTTATATTTTAATTACATCTACTAGCAAACGCACTCTCAAAGCGTGTTAACATAAGGCGCCCCATAAGGCACATTTTAAAGTGCACTGTCCGCCAAGGCACCCTAGAATGTTGCTTATAGGGCACTTTATAGGGTGCCGTATGAGTTACCGCAAGGTCATAGCACTGTTTTTGATGGCAGCACTGTGCAGTTTAAGGAATGAAAAGCATAAGTAGGTGCGCTGACATGCAAAAAGGAGCAGCAGTGGAGCACAATGGTTAAGACACTGACCAATGATGCAGGAGTCATGGGTTCAATCCCCCACTGTGCCTAATGAAAAAGACTGGCTGAGGCATTACCTGTTATAGTTAATATTGCTGTAGGGGGCATTTTATTTTTATATTAATTAGTGCTGCCAGCAAACACACCCTCAAAGTATTGTAACATAAGGCGCCTTATAGGGTACCCCAGAGGGCACATTTTAAAGTGCACTGTCCGCCACGGCACCCTAAAATCCTATAGGGCACCCTATAAGTTGCGTCACTGGATAATGTACAGTGTACCTTATATGGATGGTAACCATAAGGTGCCCTATAGGGCGCCCTATCAAGCGCCCTCAGAGGCACCTTATGGGTACAGTACGCTGAGTGTGTTTGTGCTGGCAGCAATAATGTACATTAAAAATAGATAATGCTTTGGGCAGCCCTATCAAATAACCACACTGTGGGTTTGAACCCATGACCTCTGGCTCCACAGGCAGTGAAGAAAATTAATTTTTAAATTATGTGTATTAAGTCAATCAGTTATATCTATCAGATATAATTGGATCTGGGGATAGTTGGAGTCTGTGATGTCTATGGGATGATAGAACATTTTATCCTAAAGATGATAATTTACTTTGTGCTTTTTAAAGATGTTACATATTGGTTGCATATAAAGATAAATAGGAGGGCAGAGAGGGAAGAGCCTTGAAGGACTCATAAGAACATAGGAACATAAGATGTGCCATACTGGGTCAGACCAAGGTCCATTAAGCCCAGTATCCTGTTTTCAACAGTGGCCAATCTAGGTCATACGTACCTAGCAGTTTCCCGAAAAGACACAGGTTCCACAATGCTTGTACTGGGTCAAGCATTGATATCCTGGGTCCCTTCTTAATAATGGTTTATGGACCTTTCCTCCAGGAAATTGTCCAAACCTTTGTTAAACCCAGCTGCACTAACAGCCTTTACTACATCCTCCGGTAACAAATTCCAGAGTTTGATTACACGTTGAGTGAAAAAATATTTTCTTTTATTAGACTTAAATAGTTTACCCTGTAGCTTCATTGCATGTCCCCTAGTCTTTCTATATTCTGATAACGTAAACAATCGATCTACGTTTACCCATTCCACTCTGTTCATTAATTTATAGACCTCTATCATATCTCCCCTCAGCCGTCTCTTTTCTAGGTTAAAGAGCCCTAATCTTTTTAGACTTTCTTCATAGGAGTATCCTTCCATCCCCTTTACCATTTTGGTGGCCCTTCTCTGAACATTTTCTAATAACGCTATATCCTTTTTAAGATACACAATATTCACACAATTGCACACAATATTGAAGGTGCGGTCTCACCATGGAACGATATAGAGGCATTATAATATCTTTTGTTTTATTTTCCATTCCTTTCCTTAAGATACCTAGCATTCTATTTGCTCTCTTGGCCGCCGTTGCACACTGGGCCGAGGGTTTTAACATGGTATCCACAATGGCGCCTAAATCTTTTTCCTGGGTCATGGTTCCTAATGTGGAACCTTGCATCATGTAACCATAGTTTGGGTTGTTCTTCCCTAGGTGCATAACTTTGCACTTGTCCACATTAAATTTCATCTGCCATTTTGATGCCCATTCTTCCAATTTATCAACATCCTCTTGCAATTTTCCACAACCCTCTTGGGTTTTAACAACTTTAAATAGTTTTGTGTCATCTGCAAATTTGATAATCTCACTCGTTATTCCCCTTTCCAGGTCATTTATGAATATGTAAAAGAGCAGCGGACCCAGACCACTATTCACCTTTCTCCATTGGGAAAATTGGCTATTTAGCCCTACCCTCTGCTTTTTATCTTTTAACCAGTTCCTGATCCACAATAGTACTCTGCCTCCTATTCCAAGGCTCTTTAGTTTTGACAAAAGTCTTCAAAAAAACATAACAGATTAGTAAGACAAGATCTTCCTTGTCTAAAGCCATGTTGGCTGTTTCCCATTAGGTCATGACTATCTACATGCTGAGTAATTTTATTCTTTATGATGGTTTCTACCATTTTTCCCAGTACTGATGTCAGGCTCACTGGTCTGTAGTTTACCGGATCACCCCTGGAACCCTTTTTAAAAATTGGTGTTACATTGGCGATCCTCCAGTCTTCAGGTATTACAGATGATTTTAATGAAAATTCATAGATTACTAATAGCAGCTGTGCAATCTCATATTTCAGTTCTTTCAACTCCCATGGATGTATACCATCCAGCCCAGGTGATTTGCTACTCTTCAGTTTATCTAATAGTTGTAATACATCTTCCCGATGTATCGATATTTCCTTCAATTCTTCCAAACCTTTAAATGCCACTTCAGTCATGGGTAACATCCCTACATCTTCCTCAGTAAAGACCGAAGCAAAGAATTCATTCAGTCTCTCCGCTATCGCCTTGTCGCCTCTTAGTGCCCCTTTAACCCCTCTATCATCTAATGGACCAACTGGCTCTCTCACAGGTTTTTTGCTACGAATGTACTTGAAAAAGTCTTTATTTTGCATTTTTGCTTCCGCAGCAAGCTTCTTCTCAAATTCTCCCTTTGCCTGCCTTATCAATGCCTTGCATTTGACTTGCCAGTGCTTGTGCTGTTTCCAGGTCTCGTTGTTTGGCTCTTTTTTCCATTTCCTGAAAGATGCTTTTTTGGCAACAACAGCCTCTCTGACCTCAACTTTAAAAACCATGCTGGCAGTTTTTTGGACTTCCTTCCATTTTTCTTGAAGCATGGAATACAGCTGGTCTGGGCTTCCAAGATAGTATTTTTCAACAACACCCAAGCTTGATGTAAGTCTTTAACCTTTCCAACTGCTCCTTTTAGTTTTTTCTTAACTATTTTCCTCATTTTATCATATTCTCCCTTTCAAAAGTTAAAAGGTAGTACTTTGGATTTCCTTACTATCCCTCCTCCACTAATTAAATTAAACGCGATCATGCTATGATCACTATTGCCAAGTGGCCCCAACACCCTTATCTCTTGCACTAGATCTGGTGTTCCACTAAGGACTAGGTCTAATATGGCTTCCCCTCTGGTCGGTTCATGAACCAGCCGCTCCAAGTAGCAGTCATTTATTTCATCTAGGAACTTTATCTCCCTAGCATGTCCTGCCGTGACACTGACCCAGTCGATACCAGGGTAATTGAAATCACCCATGTATTACTGTGCTATAACATTTGTTAGCTTCCTTGATTTCTTTGAGCATTTCATCATCCATTTGTTCATTCTGGCCAGGCGGTCAATAGTACACCCCCACTGCCATCGCCAGGGGTGTCCCAAGGGGAGTGCGGGGCCATGTGCGGAGACTCGTTGCGAGGCCTCATTTGCATAAGGTGCCTCATTTACATAAATATTTGCATAATGTTACCATACACTAACTTTTAGTAAACATGCTTCTTAATGAGTATATGGATAAAGAAAGACTAAAAGATTTCTACATTACTATAATCCAGTACCAATCGCCAGGCACATTAGGAACTACTACAAACACTGCCCATTTAGAACCCATTATTAGAACTTTACACCCTTGGAAACCAACCACAGGAATTCCAAAAAAATCTCGATTTCCCTACCTGCCTCGACTACAGGAACTGAACCCACACACCATCCATTACCCCACCTATATATAAGGACTATTATGAAAGTTATTTTTTTGTCGGATCGCTCACCATGAAAAGAAACATTTCTTCTCTCGAAGTGAGCCCTCCTGTTTAATCAATTTAAATAGACCGGATGCCCGGTCAAAACCCGACCAAACAACACTTGTTGCTGTCAACACATTTTTTGTTAAAAACTGGATTCCATAAGCCTTTGTCTGATGGAATTCTCAACCTTGTCATCAATTCAATCCCTTCTCTCCACCCGGAAAGAACAAGGGCAAGGCAAAAAGTTACTTAGCTGAATCCATATTGTGGAGGACAGCCATCACGCTTCTCCTTGAATTTCTTTCAAAAGGAGCCCCTCCAAATTAAGTTCATCCCAACAGGGTTCCCGTGACACTAATAGTGTTTCAAGCCGCTCCACAGCTCTCACAGCTCTTCTTCAGGCGAATGAACCCCGCAATGTATCAGTTCCGGTTAAATAATGATGTAAGGATGACGTCAACACCGGCACTTTCAATTAGAGGCTTAACTACACCTGTTGGAATCAGGTGGAGGAGGCCTCACTTCGAGAGAAGAAATGTTTCTTTTCATGGTGAGTGATCCGACAAAAAAATAACTTTCATAGTAGTCCTCATATATAGGTGGGGTATTGGATGGTGTGTGGGTTCAATTCCTGTAGTTGAGTCAGGTAGGGAAATCAAGATTTTTTTGGCATTTAGAACTCATAGCAAACCCGCCGTATCCTAACAGCACTACCAGGACTCACAAAGCACCATACCCTAACTATCAAAAGGCAACACTGCAAATATTAAACCAATACATTTCAGAGAATAACAATACATGACCTACTGGGGAAAGAGATCAAGTGGCAATGTCAAATAGGAATTATATAAACAGAATACCTCAGCTCAGTTACACATGCAGAACATAGACCATCACCAAACAAGGAATCACAATTTAGAAACAAGAAGACAATAATTAAACTGGGAACCCCAAAAGCCAAACTTGGAATGTACAACACTGTAGAAATAAAACTATAAATTAATTTCCTCTTGTACTAAACAAAGCGCAAACGTTAATGATGCACATTTCCCAGAGCTGATATATTCCAGTTAATAAATTCAAAATAAAGAGATATTTTTCTACCTTTTTTGCATTTTTTTTCAGTTACAATTGTTCCAGCCACTTTCTTCTAGTTTCTTCGTGTCTTCTGCTAACTCTCCATCTGCTGTCCATTTGTCCTTTCTTCTCTCTTGTAGTTTTTTTTCCATTCTCTCTCTACATCTGCTTTAACATACTAATCTTTCTCCTTTTGCTCTTTCCTCATTTCTATTTCATCCACTCAAATTTTACCCCTCCATCCTCAATCCCCACTTACTCTCCCAATATCCGGCCAATTGTAGATTTGTCTTCCTTCCCACACAAAATATTTTTCCATCTCCATTTCACTCTCCCAGCTCCATCCCATTCTAATCCTCTCCCAACATCAGCTCCCTTCTAGTTCCAGCCCCACCCAGCATCCGCTCCTTCTAGTCCCCGCATCAGCCCATTTCCAGTCCTAGCCCCCCATCAGCCCATTTCCAATAATATCCGAGCCCCACCATCAACCCATTTCCAGTCCTAGCTCCCCCATCCATTTCCAGTCCTATCCGAGTCCCTCCATCAGCTCATTTCCAATCCCAGCCCCCCATCAGCTCATTTCTAGTCCTTTCGTAGCCCCACCATCAGCCCATGTCAAATCCTAGCTCCCCTCCACTCTGCCCATTTCCAATCCAAACCCCCCATGAGCCTACTTCCAGTTCTAGCCCCTCCATGAGTCCATTTCAATTCAAGCCCCCACCACAACCCATTTCCAACCTTAGCACACCCCAACAGCCCATTTCCAGTCCTATCCTAGCCCCTCCATCAGCCCATTTCCTGTCCTAGTTCCCCCCCTCTCAGACCATTTCCAGTCCTAGCTCCCTCCCCTCACAGCCCATTTCCATTCCAAGCCCCCTCCCCATCAGCTATTTGCAGTTCAAGCCCCCCTTCCACTCAGCCCATTTCCATTCCAAGCCCCTGTCTCCATCAGCTATTTGCAGTTCAAGCACCCCTTCCACTCAGCCCATTTCCAGTCCTAGCAACCCCCCCATCCCATTACCAGTCCTAGCTACCCCATAGCCCATTACCAGTCCTAATCCCACATCAGCCCAGTTTCAGTCTTACCCCCCCACAGTCCATTACCAGTCCTAACCCCCCCATCAGCCCATTACCAGTCAGCCCCCCGCCCCATAGCCCATTACCAATCCTAATCCCCCATCATCCCATTACCAGTCCTAGCCCCCCCACAGCCCATTACCAGTCCTAAGCCCCCCATCAGCCCACTTGTAGTCTTAGCCCCCCCACAGCCCATTACCTGTCGTAAGCCCCCATCAGCCCACTTCCAGTTTTAGCCCCCCATAGTCCATTGCCAGTCCTAACCCCCCCATCAGCCCACTTCCAGTCCTAACCCCCATCAGCCCATTTCCAGTCCTATCCCCCCATCAGCCCATTACCAGTCCTAAGCCCCCATCAGCCCACTTGTAGTCTTAGCCCCCTCACAGCCCATTACCTGTCATAACCCCTCATCAGCCCACTTCCAGTCTTAGCCCCCCATAGCCCATTACCAGTCCTAACCCACCATCAGCCCACTTCCAGTCCTAACCCCCCCTAGCCCATTACCAGTCCTAACCCCCCATCAGCCCATTTCCAGTCTTAGCCCCCCCATAGCCTATTACCTGTCCTTACCTCACCCTAGCCCCTTTTCAGTACTTGCCCCCCCATAGCCAATTACCAGTCCTAACCCCCATCAGCCAATTTCCAGTCTTAGCCCCCCATAGCCTATTACCTGTCTTAACCCCCCATAGCCCATTTCCAGTCCTAGCCCCCCATAGCCCATTACCAGTCCTAAGCCCCCCCACAGCCCATTACTTGTCATAAGCCCCCATCAGCCCACTTCCAGTCTTAGCCCCCCATAGCCCATTACCAGTCCTAACCCCCCCATCAGCCCACTTCCAGTCCTAAACCTCCATCAGCCCATTTCCAGTCCTAGCCCCCCATCAGCCCATTACCAATCCTAAGCCCCCCATCAGCCCACTTGTAGTCTTAGCCCCCTCACAGCCCATTACCTGTCGTAACCCCCCATCAGCCCACTTCCAGTCTTAGCCCCCCCATAGCCCATTACCAGTCCTAACCCCCCCATCAGCCCACTTCCAGTCCTAACCCCCCATAGCCCATTACCAGTCCTAACCCACCCCATAGCCCATTTCCAGTCCTAGCCCCCCCATTACCAGTCCTAACCCCCCCATCAGCCCATTTCCAGTCTTAGCCCACCATAGCCTATTACCTGTCCTAACCCCCCCCATAGCCCATTTCCAGTCCTAGCCCCCCCATAGCCCAATACCAGTCCTAACCCCTTCCCCCCCAATCAGCCCAGCTAGGTTAAAAAAACCACAAACCAGCTGCTGCTGCCGCTGCCGCTGTGGCAGCAGCAGAATCAAGCATCCCGCGGGGCCCCCCTGCCCTGCAGAGTCTTCCATGTGGCCTCAGCACGGGCTTTTCAGAGCAGCGAGAAGGGAGAGTTTCCCTTTCTCGTGGCTCTGTTAATCCCGCCGCGGTGCTGATGGGATTAACAGAGCCACGAGAGGAGAAGCTCTCTCTCTTTGCACAGCTCTGACAGCCGATGCTGAGGCCGCATGGAGGACTCTGCAGGGCAGGGGGTGCCTTGCGGGATGCTCGATTCTGCCGCTGCTACAGCGGCAGCGGCAGCAGCAGCCGGTTTGTGTTTTTTTTAACCTAGTTGGGCTGATGCAAGA
This sequence comes from Ichthyophis bannanicus, assembly GCA_033557465.1. Lineage (NCBI taxonomy): Eukaryota > Metazoa > Chordata > Amphibia > Gymnophiona > Ichthyophiidae > Ichthyophis > Ichthyophis bannanicus. The sequence goes on from CM066032.1 coordinate 1,595,345,253, forward strand.
TGTCTTTTGCGCGGGGCCCCCTGAAATGCGGGGCCCTGTGCAAAAAACATTCTTGCTCAATGGACGGGCCGGCCCTGGCCATTGCCTTCCCCTTTTTACATGGAATTTCAATCCATAGAGATTCTACAGCAAATTTTGTTTCCTGCAAAACTTTAATCCTTTCTGACTCAATGCCCTCTCTAACATAGAGCGCAAGCCCTCCACCAATTTGATCAGCTCTATCATTACGATATAGTTTGTACCCAGGTATTACAGTAGCCCACTGGTTGTCCTCCTTCCACCATGTCTCTGATATTCCAATCATATCTAACCTCTCATTTAGTGCTATATATTCTAACTCTCCCATCTTATTTTTTAGACTTCTAGCATTTGCATACAAGCATTTTAGAGAATGTATTTTATTCATATTAATTTGGGTATTGGTAGACATGGGTAATTTGGGATCTTTAAGCTCTGTCTGCTCCATACTTGAGGGCATTTGGGCTACTTTACTCTTTTTTGGAACCTCTCTGCTTTTGGTAGCATCCTTCAAGGATACATTCTTCCAAACCATCTGCTTTTGGGCGACTGTCGGCTTTCCCCTATTATCTAGTTTAAAAGCTGCTCTATCTCCTTTTTTAACGGTTAATGCCAGCAGCCTGGTTCCATCCCGGTTAAGGTGAAGCCCATCCCTTCGGAAGAGCCCCTCCTTTCCCCAGAATGTTCCCCAGTTCCTAACAAATCCAAAACCCTCATTTCTGCACTATTGTCTCATCCACGTATTGAGACTCCGGAGCGCTGCCTGCCTTTTGGGTCCTGTGCGTGGAACGGGAAGCATTTCGGAGAACGCTACACTGGAAGTTCTGGATTTCAACTTCCTACCTAAAAGCCTAAATTTAGCCTCTAGAACTTCCCTACCACATTTTTCTATGTCATTGGTACTGACATGTACCAAGACAGCAGAGTCCTCCCCAGCACTATCTAAGACCTTATCTTGGTGGCGCGTGAGGTCCGCTACCTTCGCACCAGGCAGACATGTTACCAGGTGATCCTCACATCCACCAGCCACCCAGCTATCTACATGCCTAATGATTGAATCACCAACTAAAACGGCTGTCCTAACCCTTCCCTCATGGACAGATGGCCCTGGAGAAACTTCCTCGGTGCGAGAGGGTTTTAGATCACCTGGTGGACAGGTCGTAGTTACAGGATCACTTCCTGCCACACCAGGGTAATGCTCTCCTGTCACGTGACCTCTCTCCTCCATGGCAACAGGGATGCTGCCAGACTGGAGGTGGGACTTCAGGACTATATCCCTGTAGGTCTCGTCTATGTACCTCTCTGTCTTTCTTATGTTTTCCAAGTCTGCTACTCTAGCCTCTAGAGAACGGACTCGTTCCCTGAGAGCAATGAGCTCCTTGCACCTAGTGTACAGATAAGGGCCCGCGCCTGAGGGCCTCGCCAGAGGGCCCTTTGGCGTGGCCCTTAGGCGGTGGCCACGTACTTTCCAGGATCTGTTAAACAGCCGAGAACAAGCTGAAAGCCAGGATTCAAACCAGGACATAATATGCAGGCCATTACCCTGACGAAGGCAGGGCCAAAACAATTACAAAGCAAAACAGACCATCCTAGAAGTCTATCAGGATCAACACAAAGAACTGAACAACGAAAACAGACAACGGTCAGAAAAGCAGAACCACTTGAAGCCAGAAAAGTAACGACAGCAGCAACACAGGTAATTCAACATGGTCGCTACACATTACCTACCTCTACTACTCTTGACCACCCATCTTATCCCACAACTCACAAGCACTCCAATCAACACCCCCAACACCTTTTGGTTCCTCCCACAAACAATAATAACATACAAACACTACCAAGAGCAAAAGCAGGACCTCAATACAGGACAAACAACGAAACCTGACAAACAAGGAAAGAAGAAGCACAGCACCCTCACTCACACCCACATAAACACCAACCGACCCACAAACATCTCCATAAAGTTTATCAACGCCAGGTCAGTACGAAACAAAACAAATACCATCTCTGACCACATAAAAGACCAGCAAACAGACATCCTGTGCATCACCGAGACATGGCTGTCACCCACTGACAATGTGCTACTCAACCAACTAGTCCATGACACCCACACAGCATTCAACTGCCCTCGCACTCAAAGAAGAGGAGGAGGGGTCCTCATCATAGCAAGGACCAGCCTAAAGCTAAAAAGTAAAATCTGAACTAATACAAACCACTGCAACACAATCATCATTGAAAACTCAAACCTAGCCATATGCCTTACCTACAGAGCGCTAGACACACCATCAGATGAACTCTCAGCAATCCTAGAGGCAATATGCACAGTCAACAACCTACACAAACAACTCATAATACTTGGAGACTTCAATCTCAGATCTACTAGCAGAAAAGGGGCAGAAGCCTTCCTATCAGCTCTGGACTCCCTCCAATTCACCCAACTCATCAACACCCCCACTCACAACCTTGGACACCCCCCCGACCTAATCTTTGCTCCAAACAACTTAAAGGAAGGAAGCCTCATCTCAGGGCCATACATCACACCGGTACCCTGGTCAGACCACCACCTAATAAAGATTAAACTACAAGTAACAGACTCAAAAAGGCAAAACAACGACCCACCCCCAACCAGGAGATTCAAAAGCTTCAACAAGGAACAGTTCACACAAGACACGCAACTACTCCTCAATGCCGAAACAATGGACATAGATGAGCAAATCTCCAAATGGAATGACATCATTTCATCTGCCGCCAGACCACCCACCCGCAGAACACAACAATCACACAGCACAAAACCCTGCTCCACTCCATGGTACTCCAAGGATATACGAATAGCAAAGAGAGCACTAAGACGACTTGAACGCCGATGGAGACGCAACAAATCAACATCCCTACAGGAACAATACCAGAGAAAACAAAAGGAATATAACAACCTCATCAACCAGCAGAAGAAAGAATACCATACTAACCTTATCATGAAGTCCACTAACAAACCCTGTGAACTCTACGAAATCATTAAGAACCTCACCAAGGAACCCTCCAACAGAAACGAACAACAAATAGACCCACAGATCTTCGCTGACCACCTCAAGAACAAATTCACTGCAACACCCAAGAACAACAGCGCGTCAGTGAAATACAAGACATCCGAACTTGACCGGAGCTGGGGCACTTTCGACATCCCATCGAATGAACAACTCTCCAAGATCATCACTGACCTCAACACCAGCACCGCTCCTACAGATCCCTGCCCAGTAGCCTGGATCAAAGCAACGAAAAAGGAACTAACACCAGTCGTACGGAAAATAGTAGATAACTACCTCTCCAAGGGAACAATGCCAAACTCCCTGAAGCTAGCCACAATATGTTCAATCCCCAAGAAAACCACCCTGGCTAAAACTGACCCAGCCGCCTACAGACCCATATCAAGCTTACCATTCCTGTCCAAGATCATCGAGAAAAACAGTCCAACACCAGCTCCAACAACACATCGACATCTACAATCCACTGGACCCCAATCAACATGGTTTTCGACCCAGACATGGGGTTGAAACCATACTGATCCAGCTATTCGACAGCCTTTTGAGGACAATCGACAACACCAGAATGGGCGTCATCATGATATTCCTAGATATCTCCTCAGCTTTTGACACTGTCTGCCACACAACCCTACTAAACAGACTACAGGAGGCAGGCCTACACAGTACTACTCTGAGCTGGTTTACATCTTACCTCACCAACAGACAACTACAAGTCAAGTGTGGAACAAAGACCTCTCAACCGTTCAGAGCCACTCAAGGAGTCCCACAAGGCTCAGCTCTCTCTGCCCTGCTATTTAACATCTATGTACAACCCATATGCACCATCATCAAGGACCACAAGATTCAATACACCATATACGCAGATGACATAATGATATACACACCAATCAAACTGGACAACCCAGAATACTCCAACATAGCCAACTGCTTCCAACAAATGGCAACCTGGCTGCAAGAAAACAACCTATCAATAAATTACAACAAAACTGAAGCTCTATTCATCACAAGAAACCAGACATTCTCACCATCGGCCACCATCAACCTAAACAACACCATCATACCGGTAAGACAAGAAATAAAATACCTGGGAGTAACGCTCGACAAGGACCTCAACCTCCACAGAAGGCTCAAACCCATCCTCGCCCATGAACACTTCCGAACAGTCTGTCAAGCCATCATCACTCCAACCCTAGACTATTGTAATCACATCTACCAAGGACTACCTAAAAAGACAATAAAAGCACTACAGCTAGCACAAAACACAGCTGCACGACTCACAACAGATCACACAATTCACGATCACATCACCCCCATACTGTACCACCTACACTGGCTCCCAATCAGCTCCAGAATCCAATTCAAAGTACTTCTACACATATTTAAAATAATACACAACCTATCAGCATACAGCCTACACCCTCTCATAAAAAACGATGACAACAGGAAACCAAGAAGAAAAGGAACCTCAGACACCATCAGAACACCAAATGAATTTGCTAAAACAAGGCTGGCCACATCAAGGAGGGCACTCTCCCTGGCAGCACCCGCTATATGGAACTCTCTCCTAGACCACATAAGATCAACCAAGAACCTCAAGGACTTCAGAAAACTTCTTAAGACTGATCTATTTACAGTACATTTCAAGGACCTCACATAAAGTTTCTACCTCAAGACATTACAGGATCACGATCCTACCCCCAAGACATTACAGAATCTCAGTCCTAGCACGCCTCTCAAACAGCCCCATTTTGTATATATGTATATAGATCATTATGTAAATAGTTCACCGATATAATCTAACGCACTGTCCCACACACTACACTTCTCAGTTCTCACACTGCATGCTACAAACCACACTTTATTATTGATTTTGATTGATGTGCCACACCGCCTTGATTTAACGATAAGTCAGTATACTAAATCCTTCTAAATAAATAAATAAATAAATAAATAAGACCTCTCACCAACTGGGAGAAAATCATACATGTTATACTCAATGCAAAAGACTGGAAAGCCCCCATCTCACTGCTGGACTGCTGTCTGCATCTTAGTTTTAAGCTTGTGTTTAGATCTTTAAGTTCTTTACTTATTAAGGGTTGCTATGGATATTTATACTAATAATACTGTACCTAATACATTTAATATACCTTGTTCACCTGAAGCTTAATCAATCTCATTTCCTTAGTGTATGACTGATTTGGGTAATGAGCTTCACCTGTTAGCACCTCCTTTCCTTTAAGATGTGTAAGTACCTATAAAGCTATGATTATCCCAGAGGTGGGTGGGTGTTGGGGAGGGAGGAGGGAAATAACACTTATTAAAAGAGGGCTGCTACACAGTACCCTGTGCTGTGCTGCTGAGGTAGCTGTGACCAACTTCCTGGGTGATTAACAGTCCTTGCTTGGATAGAAGGAGTCTTTCAAAATGGTCTTTTGACCTGCTACCTGGTGTTAACACCTATTGAAAATGTTTCACAGGTCTCTTGCCCCCTAGATAAAAGGCCTCTTTATAAAGGTCTCTAGAAGACTTTGGGGCATGTTTACTAAACGGGGCACTTTTGCGGGGCGCACCTGAGCGCCCTAAAATGATGCATTTAAGTGCTCTTAAGCACCCCGTACGCGTGCGCGGCACATTAACGGGTCCCGCACGCGTGCGCCGAAAACGCGCACGTTTGCGGGGCGCTCATGTGCGATAGAGGCGTGGAAAGGCGAAATGAGGGCGGAGGAAGGCCCCCGAGGGGCGGAGAGATGGGGTCAATGGGTGGAATGTGGGAGGGGAGAGACTCCCCGCACAGGAGCGTGCCCGAATTTACAAGAAAAAATACCGCCAGTGAAACACACGCGTTAGAGGTGATTTAAAGGGAAGAGAAACCATTTCCGTCAGCAATGTACAGCAACATCGTGGAAACCCAAAAAACGTGAGCAGTGTGAAACATGTGCACAGAACAAACTCGCAAATTTAACATGAAAATAACCACAACCAAGTATGCGAAAATCTTAAGTCTGCTGGGCAACACTGCTATTAATGGGCAACAATAATAAACACTCCCAGGAAAGCTCCAAAGAATTGAAATGAATATTGGAAGGGTCCATGGTCCGTGGACACATTCAAAAGCACTGCAATGTAATGGAACTGTCCTGGGAGTGCATATCAGGTCATCCAGTGATATCACTGATGCACTGTTCGGTTTATTTCTGTGACTGCACCTATTTGGAGGGCATATTTGTGTGTGTCCTGCACCTCTGTCCCCATACAAAGAAAACGTGCCCACAGTAAACCTATGCAGAGCAGGGTGTCAGGCTTGTGCAGCCAGGTTTCCTATCTCCAGATACTGCACAGTCTCTGTGGGCACAGTGTGGTGCAGCGGACACAGCCAGTGACTGTATGACGAGAGGTTCACAGGTTCAAATCACAGCTGAGGTTCCTGGCAACCCAGTACCCATATTTTTAACCACCACTGAACAGTGAGAGTTCACACACTGCTGTACTGCAGAGAACATAAGCATGGGCTCAACACCTACATTTTACCCCACACCGCACACAAACCAGAGCAATGGCCATTATGTACAGGCGAGTCCCTCAAATTCCGTCCTGGAGTGCCACAACGCAATCAGGTTATATGGGTTTGCCAGATAAGGACTGCAAGCCACAGCAGACAGTGCCGTAGGCGTGTGTAGCCTGGCACCGTACACAACAACAGACAGGCACTGTCAGATGTAAAGTCATGGACTTCCCTCGGAATGCAGAATATATGTTTAGAAACAGTGGTGCAGTGTACACAGACAGTGTGTGCAACAACAGAAGGTCACAGGTTCAAATCCTGTCTGTGGCTCCTTGCAACTAGTGCACATAAGTGTACCCTGAAAAAACCAGGCATTAAAGACTGATACTTTTCTGCTGAGAACCCAAGATATTTTGGCATATGTTTATGTTATCATCAACAGTACCCACCACATAAACATGTGCATCACCTACAGCAGACTCAAACAAAAGCAGTCCTGGAGTGCCCCACATCATTAAAGGGTAATGCAGACTCCAATATAAGGCCATGTGAACATGTTGACGGCAGGGGAACTGGTGACACCTGTCCACATCACACCATGGCCTATCTGTTTTTAGGTGGGTGCTGTGTAGTGCAACAGACAGGGTTAGTCTGACAAACAGACATGGATGTACCTGGAAATGCACTGTCTCTGTGTCAAGAAGGTGGTGCAAAGCACACAGGCACTGCCTGCAGGAGGTGAAGGTCACAAGTTCAAATCACGTGTGTCAGGTCTGCCGAACCAATCCCCGCAATTGTCACATCCCCTAATTTTTCTCAAAAAACAAACCACCTGTAGTGGGAAAAAGTGCAAACAGGGACAGTACATGTATATTGTCTCTCAAGGTGGACATATAAGAGAGAAATGTGCATCACATAGATCAGATTTCCTCAAATGCAGTCCTGTAGGGACACAATTTATTCACATGTTATGATGTTGTAAATAAAGATGTCTCTGTTCATCTGCATGTGCCGGTCCATGGTATGCAGATATATCTCATGCATATATCTGAGGCACATTTGTGAAAATGTAGCAGTGTCTGTTACAACAGGACTGGAGTTGGGGACCTGTGCCAGAGATTACCGATCAACAGGAGGCGAAATGACCAGACACACAGGCTTCAGGACCCAAAGCCAATTGGACAGTCATGATAGTGTGCGTTGCGTCCATCTCATAAAACTAGTATGTGCGCACTGTAGCACTGTCACCATAAACCTTGAAATACACCACACATATAGCAACATGTTGATCTGATCAGTGGCAGATATCAATGTCTACGTTACACCACAATATGGTTATTGAGTGGTATCACACCAATATGTCTGATGTATGTGGAGTGTGTCTCAGGTCTGTTGTTTGACGATGTTCCCCACCATGGGGTGTGACAGTAGCACTATTTCATAGCCTAGCCATGCATGCACTGTGTCCACGACTGCTGATTTGGCATAGACTGGAAAAACTATCTATAGTAGCACAGTGATGGCATAGCTGTGGGATTGTGTGGCTGTACATCCAGTGTGTGATGTATGCAACACCTTACTCAGCGCACAATGTTTGTACTGTGTGCAGTGTTAGCTTGCCATTGTGCATAATGAGGTGCTAGGTATTGTGGTCATACCCCCGACAGGCTGGTCTCGGCAGGATGCATGAGGACAGAACGTAGGGCAATGTAAGTGAAATTGCAGTGTGTGGTCATCAGTAGCATGGACAAGGTAGCCCAAGCATGTCCTCCTGGAAGGTCAGTCTCACCCTGACTGAGTAGTTACCATAGCATGGCTAGGTCAGCTGTAGTGGCAACAACATCTTTTGCAAGTGATATCTATGGGTTGCCTTTTGGAGCCCAATCACGAACGTAACTGCTCGGTGAGTGTGCAGATGTCCCAGTTTGGGTTGCACACATTGTCACCAGTAGTATGCAGTATGGATTAGCTATCAGACTGCTTGCACCTAGTATGTGTAAGGGTGCCACACTTTGAAGGGTGTAGCAGCTGCAGCTTATCTGTGTTTGCTGCTGGACAATGTCAGATAGTGGTGGTGGGCTGCTGAGCATGTCCAGGCATGCCATCTGTCTGCTGTCACCTTATTGATGTTCACATAAATGCATGCCCCATGCTGTAAGTTGTATTTTCCTCTGCTGGACAGAGGTTATCACTTCCCACCAGCAGCACCATTGCAGTGATGAGTCTGAATGTTACGTTTGGGTGTTGTCACATAATCCGTCTGTCTAACACACTTCTCCCCCTCCCATAACTAACGTGGCGATGACAATGGCCACCACACAGGATATGACTGATGTGGTTGCAGCAAATTGCTTAAAGGGCTACACATCACAGGGAAAATAACAGATGCACAGAAGTGTATGTGCATGTGCATCAACAAGTGCTACTCATCAGACACTGTGACTGATGTGGACTCACACCATAGGCTATCTTAGCTGAGCCAGGTGCTGTGGTCATGGTTCTGGGTCTCCCCTCTCACATTCAGGGTGAGCACAGGAGCCGCACAATGTGATGTCCAAAACTAACTCTGTGTCATTAACCTACACGCTCATTAATCATGTTCATACGTAGGTGTTTCAGTGGCTGCATAAACCATAGTGCTTATATTTGTAGACTGCTTATTTACATGTGCAGTGCATCATGGGTATGTGTGATTGAAGTCTATCTTGGTAAAGAAAGCAAACAGGTCATGTGTTGGCCCATACTCAAACTGTAGCCAGCCAGGGGTGTGTTAGCAGCTATGGCAGTGGTTCTGAAGCAGTCCTCCGTGAAAGTCTAGCCATGACATGTGTTTATGTTAGTACAAATGAAGATGCATGAGATATATATGCATTACAGATGTCTTGCCAAACGGAGTGGAGTGTGGCCCTCCAGGGCTGGCCATCAACAACCCTGACAAACATCTCTGTCATTAACGTTTGTAAGTGGGCAAGGTGCTGATGTGCAAGACATCAAAATGTTCACATAAACTGTGTAACATGCTTCTCTGCCTCTCACCACCACCAACATCTTATAGATTATAGAACTGCATGGTGGGCATGAGAATTGAGGAAGTATGTCACAGTGAGTATATATGCTTTTCATGTCACTGACATCTGCACTTTGTACAGTCACACACCTAAATGACAGAGGTGTAAGACAGGGGTCTAAAAATACTGACCTGTAGGGCCACAAATCTGTGAGGTTGCCAGGGTAGCTCTGATGCCTATAGATCTCATGCATATTAATTAGGGCTATACTGATCAGCAGACTGGCCTAGGGGTTCAAGGAGGAGTGTCTCTCATACACAGAGCTATGGAGATTTCGCCCCCTGTGACGTCACAACGTGTACAGACATAGGTAATGCCTCTGATTCTACAGTGGTCTAATCTAATATGGCTCTCTGAGGCCTCTTCCCTTTGTAATGTCATTTGGTGGTGCCACCAACAACACCCTCAATGCTGTAGCATGAAGGTCCCTCAAAAGTACCTTACAAGGTTCGGTTATTTGAACATTAGAAGGTGCTGTTGTGGACACTGCACCTCATATGTCCTCTCTGAAGTGACTCATAGGGTACCTGATGTGCCACACTAGGTTATTGCAATGTCACAGTGTGTTTGTTCAAAAAACAAATCCAAAACGCAAAGGCCACACAAACCACTGTTGATAGTAGATAGTAATGTGCCAGCAAGTTATATAGATTAGGCTGATGGTGTGAAGGCAAACACGACGTCTGTAACATAGGTAGGTATGACAGTGAATGTGTCACACACCCCAGCCACTCACTCTGTATGACAGCACATCCACCAAACATCTACATCCATGTCCATCGCATGGCAATCTCAATAAGCTCAATATGTGTGCTATGCAACCTAATGTGGATGTAGCATGTGCAGATGCAAACCCCCCCCCCCATGCCATCACATACATAATTTATGGGTTGACATTGAGATGGAGTAGTGAATATCATCTATTGCGACACATATCCCCATATCACCAGGGTGCCTGATAGGCCAATCTGATGGTCCCTCAAAACACCTTGTTGAAGTAGCAGTTGTAGTGGCAGTCAGTGCAATGTGAAAGGCGTAGCACATCACATCAAACAAATGCCTAAGAACCAGTGTGCAAGTGATGATAAGTTCAAGTCCCAAATGTGTCAACACCATGAGGTCATGAAATAGTTATGTGTTTTATATAAGAGACACACAGCACTGTATATTGCAGTTGTTGTGCGCATGTGCGCAACTCGTTCCGCAAAACAATGTGCGGGGCGCAGTTGAACGTCATATGTGTATAAATTGCGCCAGTTGCGGGACACTGTGGGACAAAATATTTATAAAACATGCAGCAGATGCGGAGCGCAATGAGACGTGTTACGTCGCCAAAGTGCGCCAATCTTTGGGGCGCAGTTGGACGTCATACGTCGCTAAACTGCGCCATTTGCGGGGCACAGTTGCACGTAAAACATTGGAAATGTGTGGCATTTGCGGGGCGCATGCGCGTCAATGACGCTGCGTGCAATCAGGTGATAATATCTCAAAATGGCGTCCAGAACAAGAAAGCCTGCATTCACTCCTCGGGAGCTCCGCATCCTGTCTCGCCTGATTGCCACAAGGCAGGAGAAGCTGTTCCCCGGGCAAAACAGGTACAGGGACAGCAGAAAGGTCCGCAGGGCCTGGGAACGGCTACAGAGACGATTCAATAGAGAAGCTGACTTCCCAAGGGAGGTAAGTGGATGGGGACAGGTCATCCTGTGTGCATTGCAGATCCTCATGCTGTTGGGGTCAGGTATTGTGTGTCAGTAATGTGCTGCAGCTGAACATACATCCCATATTGTCTTTGTATAATATGTGACAGGTTTGACCTGTACCCAGGTGGTGATGGATATGGTCACACAGGTCATGATGCTAGCCCTATTACCTGGCATTTGCTGCTGTGGACGTGCCAACACATACTGTAAGAAAGCAAACCAATAGATCAGCTTAATTATAACCAAATCACATCATATGAAGATGGTGGAAATGTGTAGCTGCAGCAAATAACCTTTCCGTCCACAGAAAGGGTATGTGAAGCAAAGCATTAATGGTATGTCAATCACCCAGGTGATCTGGTTGTTTTTGCCAATGTTGTGCAATATGCCCCCCTATCCCCAGTGGTCCTGAGAGCTCACCACAGTGGTGCTATCAGTCACCCTGGAGATACGGTTGTGTGTGCTCAAGCACTGTAATACATACACCCTATCACCAGGGGACTAGAGAGGCCATCACACTGGCTCACCTGTCATCATGGTGATATTGGTCTGTGTGCTGTCAAAGTACAAAACAATATCCCTATCCCCAGGGGTGCTGTAAGATCATCACAGTGGCCTGTCATGTATCCTGGCGATATGGTTTAGTGTGCTGAAACAGTTCATTACATCTCCCCTATTTCCAGGAGTCCTGAAAAGGCCATCCCAGTGGCCTTTCATGTATCCTGGAGCTATGGTTTAGTGTGCTGAAACAGTTCATTACATCTCCCCTATTTCCAGGAGTCCTGAAAGGCCATCCCAGTGGCCTTTCATGTATCCTGGAGCTATGGTTATGTGTGCTCAAACAGTTCATTACATCTTCCCTATTTCCAGGAGTCCTGAAAGGCCATCCCAGTGGCCTTTCATGTATCCTGGAGATATGGTTTAGTGTGCTGAACTAGTTTAAACATCTCCCCTATTTCCAGGAGTCCTGAAAGGCCATCCCAGTGGCCCTTCATGTATCCTGGAGATATGGTTTAGTGTGCTGAACTAGTTTAAAACATCTCCCCTATTTCCAGGAGTCCTGAAAGGCCATCCCAGTGGCCTTTCATGTATCCTGGAGATATGGTTCTGTGTGCTGAAACAGTTCATTACATCCTCCCTATTTCCAGGAGTCCTGAAAGGCCATCCCAGTGGCCTTTCATGTATCCTGGAGATATGGGTCTGTGTGCTGAAACAGTTCATTACATCGTTCCTAGTTCCAGGAGTCCTGAAAGGCCATCCCAGTGGCCTTTCATGTATCCTGGAGATATGGTTTAGTGTGCTGAACTAGTTTAAAACATCTCCCCTATTTCCAGGAGTCCTGAAAGGCCATCCCAGTGGCCTTTCATGTATCCTGGAGATATGGTTCTGTGTGCTGAAACAGTTCATTACATCTCCCTATTTCCAGGAGTCCTGAAAGGCCATCCCAGTCGCCCTTCATGTATCCTGGAGATATGGTTATGTGTGCAGAAATAGTTTAAACATCTCCCCTATTTCCAGGAGTCCTGAAAGGCCATCCCAGTGGCCTTTCATGTATCCTGGCGCTCTGGTTTAGTGTGCTGAAACTGTTCATTACATCTCCCCGATTTCCTGGAGTCCTGACAGGCCATCCCTGTGGCCTTTCATGTATCCTGGAGCTATGGTTTAGTGTGCTGAAACAGTTCATTACATCTCCCCTATTTCCAGGAGTCCTGAAAGGCCATCCCAGTGGCCTTTCATGTATCCTGGAGCTATGGTTATGTGTGCTCAAACAGTTCATTACATCTTCCCTATTTCCAGGAGTCCTGAAAGGCCATCCCAGTGGCCTCTCATGTATCCTGGAGATATGGTTTAGTGTGCCTGAACTAGTTTAAACATCTCCCCTATTTCCAGGAGTCCTGAAAGGCCATCCCAGTGGCCTTTCATGTATCCTGGAGATATGGTTTAGTGTGCTGAACGAGTTAATAACATCTCCCCTATTTCCAGGAGTCCTGAAAGGCCATCCCAGTGGCCTTTCATGTATCCTGGAGATATGGTTTATTGTGCTGAACTAGTTTAAAACATCTCCCCTATTTCCAGGAGTCCTGAAAGGCCATCCCAGTGGCCTTGCATGTATCCTGGAGATATGGTTTCTGTGTGCTGAAACAGTTCAAAACATCTTCCCTATTTCCAGGAGTCCTGAAAGGCCATCCCAGTGGCCTTTCATGTATACGGAGATATGGGTCTGTGTGCTGAAACAGTTCATTACATCTTCCCTATTTCCAGGAGTCCTGAAAGGCCATCCCAGTGGCCTTTCATGTATCCTGGAGATATGGTTTAGTGTGCTGAACTAGTTTAAAACATCTAACCTATTTCCAGGAGTCCTGAAAGGCCAACCCAGTGGCCTTTCATGTATCCTGGAGATATGGTTTAGTGTGCTCAAACAGTTAAATACATCTACCCAAATTCCAGGAGTCATGAAAGGCCATCCCAGTGGCCTTTCATGTATCCTGGAGATATGGTTGTGTGTGCATAAAGAGTGTAATACATTCTTCCCTTTCCAGGAGTCTGAAAGGCCATCCCAGTGGCTTTCATGTATCCTGGAGATATGGTTGTTGTGCTGAATAAAGGAGTGTAATAGATCCTCCCCTCTTTCCCAGGAGTTAAGTGAGGCCATCACACTTGGCAATATCACGTACCCTGGTGATATGGTCTGTGTGCTCAAATAAAGAGTTTAATAGAGCATCCTTACCCCTATTTCCAGGAGTCCTGAGGCCATCACAGTGGCCTAGTCACGCACCTGGTGATGGTTGTGTGATGTCCTAACCAAGTTCAATACATTATTCCCTATCTCCAGAGTCCGTATGATGACGTTGTAAGGTCGAGTGGTCTATGATCCCACTGCAATGGGATGCAGCTGATGATGTGGCACAACACGCAACCCCATGTGCCGGGCCGTCATTACGCCACATTGAATTGAGTGGGTATAGCAGTCCACATGTTGTGGTAGTTTATGGACAGGTAAGTTGCACCTCTCACATAGTCTGTGAGGTCACTATCTCATCACACATGTCTGTGATGTATCACGATGAAAAGCTATGTGCACATGTGGATGTGTGTATAGGTACAACCTCTCCATGACCTAGGCAAAAATATTCCCAAAGGCTGTAACAGAGCCATACTCCCCTCACTTTATGCATAGTTAGGTAACCCATCCTCACACCTCCTACAAATCCATTACCTTGTAGCATGTGAACAGAACTGATGTTGTAGGAAAGCTACAGTCACCTCTTGTGGTTGGACAACCACAGACACAAGCAGCCACATGAGCACAGGTGGCAATTGCGTAGTGTGTTTGTTTGGTGTCTGTCCATGGTTTATCAAAATACACCTGCTGTCATCATACAGGTCATAGGTCATAGTGCCATTTCTACAAGATATAGGCCGCCTACATGGGCACGGTAAGCTCAGATAAGGGCACCTGCAGTTGTTGTATGTTTGTTTAGGCTGCTCTACCAAACATACCCCATACATACTACACCCCAACCTGACTCTCACACAGGATGGCCAGCCAACAGGGGTGGAGGTACAGACCCTCCACAGCACATGATCCGTTTTGTAACCCTTTTCCTGCCCTCCTCATCCCACTGTTTCCCACATGTGTGACTTAGCCATGTTGTTAGCTGCTGATAGCATAGTTCATTGCCTGTAACAGGTGGTCGCCAGACACAGCAGGATGCACAAATTAACAAACATCCCTGTCCCCCTTGGGTTCTGTCGCATTCAACAACTGCTCCAATGTATCCCTTCACCCGCTCCTGGTGTGCAAAACATACACAACAAGAGATGCAAATATTGTACATCATGTAGCATCACGCAAGGACCATGGCTTGGCTCCAGAGAATGACTTTTGTGACGATGACAAACATGGGTGAGTAGTCTCAGTTGTTAATGGTGTTGTCCTCATGTGATAACACTTCCATGTGCCCATGATGAGTCCCCTGTGACAGGTGTTGAACTATGCTATACATGAAACACACATCAGTGTAGCTGAAGTGTCCAGACCCAGGACACCCTGTTCTATGTTATCCTGTTGCCCACCCACCAGACGTAAGTGCTCACTCATGCTCCCACCCATATTTTCTCACACACACAGGTCGGGATCTTAGAAAGACAGGGAGGGAGCTGCGCCTGCTCCATGGCGCTTACCTTGAGCGCATGAAGATTGCAGAATCATCACATTGTGTTGGTGCGTATTGTTGAATTGGCTGACCAATATCAGAGGTCACAGTGGACCATCAGTGTGCATGGTACCTGCATGGGTAATGTGATGTGTCACACACATCTACGTGTGCTGCTGACTGTCATCTTCCACAGATCATGATGACAGTGACGAAGACCCCCGTACCTCTGCCTCTGCCCTCCGAAGGCCCACCTCCCGCGCTGCCGTGGAGGTGGTAGTCCTGGACACCAGTGGGGAGGAGGCAGAGGGTCCTGCAGAACGACACAGCGGAGGGGGTCATGGGGGAATGCTGGGACGGAAGGTGTGGGTGCC
>CM066032.1:1595361609-1595459299 GCA_033557465.1 Ichthyophis bannanicus
AGCGAGGCGTAGGTTGCAGTAATCGACCGCCGGCGAACGGAGATTAAGGATTGTGGATAAGTGTTTTCGGTAGTGTATGTGCAGAGAGGAAGGGGCGGCTCTTGCTGAGGTTGTAGAGGAACCAGAAACGCGGAAGGTTTCTTACCGCTAAAAGGTAGATATGGAGCGGAGAAGGAGCGAGCGGTGTCAACGATGACTCCTATTGCGGCTGAGGGAACAAGAAGGATAGTAGATCCATCTACTTGGACTGCGAGAGGGGGAAGTGGGGGGGGGAGTAGTTAAGTGGAAAGACAAGAAGTTCAGTTCTGGGCCATGTTCATTTTCAAATCGACAATGAGACAGCCATCGGCAGCGATGTCCGAAAGACAAGCAGAGCTCTCCGAGACTGGGTTGCCGGAGACATATTAGGTGTAGAAGAGGTAGATTGGGGAGGTCATCGGAATAAGAGATGGTACTGAAAGCCATGGGAAGAGATAGCCGCGCCAAGGCCTTGGGTACTAGAGGAGAAGAAAGAGGAAGGGGGCCCCATAGAATCATGATTCCGTGGGGTACACGTATCTTTATTCCCTGGAGCGGTTTTGTGTAGGGGAGGAGGAGGAATTGCCATTTTTCCTGAGCATATCACGGATCCTCCTTTTTATTTCCCTGCGCGATGGGAGAGTTAGGAGAAGAACCATGGATACGTAAAAGGAGTCCTTGGAAGCACAAGCGATGGAGAGCCGTCGCGTGAGGAGAAGGTCGTGTTTGTATCAACAGTGTCAAAGGGCAACAAGAAATCGGTCAAAGAAGGATGAGGATAGAATAGAGACCTTTAGATTTTCGCCAGGAAACAGGTCTTCATTGGTGACTTTTGTGGAGTTGCATGCTTCCCCGTGGCGTGTCGGGGACGTAAGTCTGAGTAGTGAGTGGGTCCAGGAGGGCCGGTGAGGTGAAGAAATCGAGGCAGCCGTACGACGGTGGACTGCTAGTGTTCTAATAGTTTGGGATCCTGTAAGCGGCCGGAGAGAGATGGTCGTCGATAGTTAAAAGGGCATGTGCCCGCGTCAATTTTTTGCAAGGGTTTCTTGAGCGAGGGGTCTGCTGATTTTCAACAGCATGTTTGAAAATGTCTTATCCCGTAGGGGACAGTTTGCAAAGTTGGAGAGAGAAAGGTTGTAGGATATGAGTGAGGGTAGGGGCCAATGGTGAGGGAGCCTGTTTCTAACAGTGGCAAAGTAATAGAGTAACTAGGAGCGCTAGCAGTTTTCCCCAAAACACAGGTTCCGCAATGCTTGTACTGGGTCTTATAGAATTGATATCCTAGGGTTCCCTTCTTAAATAATGGTTAGCGGACCCGTTCTTCCAGGAACTTGTCCAAACCTTTTTTAATACCCAGCTACACTAACAGCCTTTAGACATCCTCCAGTAACAAAATTCCAGAGTTGATTACACATTGAGTCCGAAAAAATATTTTCTTTGGATTAGTCTATATTAGTTTACCCTGTAGCTTCATTGCATGTCCCCTAGTCTTTCTATCTTCATGATTAATGGTACACATATCGATCTACTGTTTACCCCAGTGCCAAACTCCGTTGCATTATTTTATAGACTTTCTATCTTATCTCCCCTCAGCCGTCTCTTCCCTCCAGGTTACAAGAGACCATCTAACTTTTGTCAGAAGTTCTTCATAGGAGTATCCTTCCATACCCTGTACCATTTTGGTTTGGCCTCTTCGGAAACTTTTTCTAATATTGGCTATTATCCCTTTTATAGAGACCTGTGCGACCAGAATTGTATACACAATTTTATCAAGGTGAGGTTATTCACAAGTGAACGATATAGAGGCATTATAATCATTTTTGTTTTTTTATTTTATTTTCATTCCTTCCTTATGATACCTAGCATTCGATTGGCTCTCTGGCCCCCCAGCCTGCACACTGGGCCGAGGATTTACGTTCCTTTTTTGAACACCAAATATAGAGAACCTTTTCTACTTTGAAAGGCATAGGCCCACCTTGTGGAAGGTTTTCTTGAAGCCAAAAAGGATATCTGTTACCTGTTGAGGGGGGGAAAAGGGTTGCTATCCTGGAATTTCTAGGATCTCCGGAGCCACGCGCTGAGGCTTGTTCAGAGACTGCAGGCTTTCGGGGTTGGCATCTATAGCATCCTGTTTCTCCTAGGGCAAAGGACGATCTGGAAGCACATCCCAACTCCAGAGGTCTGGCTTGAGAGAGAGACGTAGAAGCAAAGGATACCACGTTTGTCATGGCCCAGCATGGGGATATGAGGATCATAGGGCCCTGTCTCTCTGAAGCTTGAACAGAGTTTTGGGAATGAGGGGAATGGTGTGGGCAAGGCATAGGGGAAGTCCTGACAAAAGTGGATGTTGGAAGGCATCCCTCGCTGGACAGCTCTTTTGCAGAACGGCCTTTTTCAACCATATGGAACAAGACGGGGAAGTTTTGGCATTCTGAGGACTTAAAATTTGAGGTCGATATCTGGGGTTCCCCAAATCTGAAAAATTCGAGCAATTTGATCTGGATCCCTGCTCAAGAGGACCACTCGTGTGGCAGCATTACTCGACTGAGTTTGTCTGCCAAGCGATTTTTGTGTGCCTGGAAGATACACCGCTAGTAAGATGCGATGTGAAGATCTCTGGTGAAGGCCCAGAGGCGTAGCGCCTAGTCTGCCTCAACTGGTAGAGACCCACATACACCCTGTTGCGTCACAGTAGAACATGGCTACTGAATTGTCCGGTCTGCGACTAGAACTGCCCTCCTGTCGCTGAGGTGGGCCTGAAATACTTGAACGAGCATCAAAAGATGGCTCATGAGTCCTCCAAGGATGGTTTAGATGAAGACAAGCCTCTTGCTGGGTCCATAGACCCTGAGTAGAGGGATTGTCCCCGTGAGCCCCCCAGCCTACACTTGGACGCACTCTGGTACAACAAGGTGGCTTGGTGTAGGGGCTGCTGGAAAGTGAGCACCTACCGAGAAGGTGGTCAAGCAATTGGTCACCACTGTTAGAGATCAATATGAGGACGTGCTGAGTTTCTCGCTTTTTGTGTTCACCCGCGCCAGGTGACCCGATGTTCCTTGTGTACCCGGCGCGATAGGGTTCTCAGGCAGGTCTATATCGCAACCTGTGAAGGCTTGAGCCGTTTGCTTTGCATTACGGCGAGGAAACCATCCCATGGACAGTGGATGCTGTCACCACACTCCGGCTTAGCAGCTGACCGTATTTCTTCAAGCATAGACAAACCATAGAACTAGGTCGACAGAATAAAGACCGTAACATGGCCTATCTAGGTCACTGTCCTTCTAATATCAAAAATCTATTCAACAGTCCCCACCTCCTTTAGAGATCCTCTGTTTTCGTCCCATGCTTTTTTGCAATCCGTTACTGTCCTCATCTCTATCTCTACGTCTCGACGGGCGCGACTCCTTCACGCATGAATCCCATCACTACGCGTTCCGTTCAAGAAATCTTTCCACATATCACTAACCGGCGGGAGATCGATCCTACAGTCTCCGCACCCTTAGGCCATTGTGTTTACCTCATCATAGCCAGAACTTGAGCTTTCCGATTGCCCGCGGCTCTCTCCTGAACATTTATGCCACACCGGATATTTAAACATCTCCACTCATCGCAACCCCGCTATCCCGTGCCTTTCCTCCAGATGTACAATTCTTTAATTTGTATCACTTTGAACTCTTTTTGTCCTAATATGCGTTTATACATGAAGACCACTAATCATTTTAGTAGCCACCCCTCTGCACCGATCCTTTCAATCCTGTTCACCTCTCCTTTTGAACGGTTTGCTTTTTTCCTTTCTCTCTGGTTCAGAATTGCACACTTA
Organism: Ichthyophis bannanicus; assembly: GCA_033557465.1. Lineage (NCBI taxonomy): Eukaryota > Metazoa > Chordata > Amphibia > Gymnophiona > Ichthyophiidae > Ichthyophis > Ichthyophis bannanicus. The sequence continues at coordinate 1,595,365,448 of CM066032.1, forward strand.
TACTCCCAATGACGGTTCGAACCAAAGCTTTCTTGGTATATAGAGGCTTTTTTTATCAATTTCTCTTTTTTTGATGCTGAGACCATTATTCTGTCGTTATTTGCATTTTTTTCCCATACCATACGTCATTCCCCTTCTCGCTTTCGCTGTCCTTCACCTTTCTTCATACGTGTTTTTTAGTACTTTAAGCTAATCTAGACCCAACAACGACTAGGTCCCACTCTTCTGTACGTGGACAAACAGTACTTCACACCCCTATACTAGATAGTGCTCCCTGGAAATTGCTGGCAGACCAAATGCCGACATTACTGCTTTTGCCAATACTGAAATATACCAGCTGCAACCCTTTGATTTCTACATTTCTGTCTTTTTCATCACCTAGCTCTCACTGCCTAGATCCCTCCTCAGTGTTATCACACCATTTCCCGCGGTGCCTCCTACTCTCATTTGGCATATTCTTGGTATCATCGCACAAAGACCTGGTTTATACCTTCCCCGACTCAAGGGTGGGGGCGGACTTATTCCCCTGTACTGCTATCTCACTAACACGCGAGTACACCCCCTGGCCTTAACACTCTTCTCCTCAGACTGGCCTCCCGTTGCTGCCATTGGGTGCTCCTACTCTATTGCAGATTTTCGGATCAGCCGCAAAGAGGCAAAACCTTAACTGCCGCAGCCCTTCCGTAATATCCCCATTACAAACAAGGATCGTTAAAACGAATCGCACCAAGGCACAGATTCCTGGGGCAAACCACTCCGTATACATCCTTATCCCTCGGAGTGAGCCCCATTACCTGTATCTTTGTGCTGCCTCCCACCACAACCCAATTCGCAACCAAGTAGTAACTTTAGGGTCCATACTAGGGTGTGCAGTTTGTTTCATAAGTCGCCTGTGAGGAACAGCTGTCAAAGGCTTTAAGGAAATCGAAATACACCACATCTAGGGCTCTCCCCGGTCCAACTCCCTCTGCGCTTGCCCATGTACAAAGAACACCTCATGCTTGTTCTGGGGGGGGGCCAACGCTCGTCCGCTGGTGCCTTCCCCTTGCTGCTCTTCGAGATCCTTGTCAATCTGGTGGATCTACCGAAACGCTCACTATTTTCTCTTTCAGCAGCCGTTTGTCCAATAATTTATCCACCCATCGACCTCCCCCGTCATCCAAAGCTTTAAACTAACCTGCCTGCGAGGTTTCAACCATCTCATTCCTTCATCTTTTTGTCATTTTGTCAAAACGGTTATACCTGAGCGCCTATTCCTGTTCCGTTCGGCACCAATCCCGTCTCCTAACCGAGGCATTGAAAAATGTTCCGTCCCCGTGCAGCTGCTAGAACGTCCCCACACGTTCCCTCAGTATTCTCGCGTTGCCATCCACCTCCCCACTTTTAGTCCCATTCGCTTGGTCTAGTTATGTTGAAAACTCAGACCACCCAGAGCTCCGTCGAAGACCAAAACTGAACTCCCTATCCGTAACAATTGTCAGTTCACAAGAACAAACAGATAAGCAGCACAGGGCCTTCACATACATAGCTCCCACGTTATGGAACACTTTCCCTGCTACATAAACCAAACAATTGAAAGTCCTCCAAGACTTTCCGGTAAAGGCAATTAAAAATCATTTCTATTCATTGAATAATATAACAATCCAATACCACCACCAGCACACTAGCTCCCAATTTCCACTCCAACACATTGAACACCCCGCCATTCTCCCACCCACCCTACCCTCTGCATCCGTCACTCAGACTCTGTGCCCACTTCATCATAACATGCATACTGCGTTACATTGTAAATAACAATCTATAATGGTTAAAGGTAAAACTCGTGCATAAGCATAACATCGACATAGTACAATGTCATAGTTAATCATTTTTAAGAACTCGCTCCTAACAGTGTCTCCATGTAACCAGTCTTGTTCCATGTCAACCCCTGATCTCTGGAACGGGTGGTATAGAAAAGTGTTTCAAATTAATATAACTCATACTCAATACAAGTTATTTTACCTTATATGGCAGTCTGACCTCAAATGGTGTGCAACCAGCATGCACTGCATGGGATCCGGGACAGCTACTTTCCAAGATGGGGGGGTGCGGGCAAGAGCTCGAAGCGGCAACTGGGAAGTACATCCCACCTTTCTACTGGTTGAATCTCAGCCCGTACTTGCGTGCCCTCCTCGCGGAACAGACTAGCGGGTGTATGCCGGGACGGCAGGCCTGGACCACCAGGGGTAATTCTTGGTTGCGCGTGTTGGTAGGACCCCCTTTGGCGATTACCACGTTCCCATATTGTTAGCGTCACAAACCAGGTTGATTGTGTTAGTGAGAGAAGAGGTGGCCGGGACCCCCCCACCCACCCAGACACCCGCCCGTTCACCGGGCCACTGGGCCACCAGATTTATTTTAGGTTTGCATACGAAAAGGCCCACACACAACCAAATCCTGCACCCAACATGAACCTGAAGAAATCCTGTAGATAATTAACCTGTACATAGTTACGTTCTCTGAACCTATTGGTCTTAAAAACTGTTCTCAACTCAAGTTATCCTGCGTACAAATTTGTTAATGTTTTGTGTAACGTGTTTTTGCGTTCTCTGTCGTACACCGACTCTGATCTCGGGAGCAAGGGGCGGTATAGCAAAAAAGGGTAACAAATTAAAAAAATATAAAAAATAGTTGGGAGAGGGGTGGGGGGATCAGGGCCAATGAGCCAACAGGGCTTAGCTTTCAGTGGGACGGCAGTTGCACCGACAGTCTTTTGATGGCAGCAGGGGCTTTCTACGATGCCTGGATCAACTTTTAATTTCTCTTTAGAATAATCCAGGCATTGAGGAATGCAACCAATGCCATCAAAACATACTGTTGGGGGCACGCACTAGATGTTTTAAGCCACCTCAGAACCAGGCAAGAAGATAGTGGCGCAAAGGCGGTTGCAAAATCCTCTACATGGTCTCTGCATCGTGTGCAGCAAAATATGTTAGTAACATTACCTCATAGTGCAGCTCATTTGCCTATAAGTTAAATAAATCTAAATACTTGGCATTAATGGTGCTCTAGTTTTTCCTTTGAGTTGATGGAAGGCATACAATCTCGTTTTCTGCAATTTGGCTTACCGGGTAGCAATAAGTGTAGTTCACAAGTGGCCGTATCTGTGCTTAAAGGATGTGCTACGTTTTCTGCATCAGCCTGTAAGAAAGTAAGAGGCAGAAATGGAAAGCTGGTAAGTAGGGGAAAGATGGAAAAAGGGGGGGGAACAAAAACTGAAGACTGGGGACGGGGGGGACCAAGAACGAATGAAAATCTAACTATGGGTAAATAAAGAGGCAGACTGAGGAGAAGTGGAGCAAAAGGAAAAATGAAACAGGAGGAGGATTGTCAACGGATAGAGTAGGGGGAGGAGGGGAAGAAAGGCAGGGAGAGTGGAAGAAACAGAAAAATGGAAACGAGGTCTTAGAAAGGACTTAGGAAAAAGGTCAATTAAGCCGAGAAGTGGTTATTATAGAGAGGCCAGGACTGTAAACATAAAAATGACTCAGCCAGCAAAAACACCAAAAATCATTTTGAGTTGTCAGAGAATGTAATTTATCAAGCTTCGGAAAAAGTGGTTATTCTTTGCATTGGTGTGGTAGAGGAGATAGAAAGAATTGCAATTTGTTTCTTTTGTGAGTGTCCCAGAGAGTCTGATTTCTTGGGTTTTCCATTTCCACATTTTGTCTGCCATTATTGGTTCTCATAGGTGGAGGTCTATCTTATGTGTTTGCCGAGTGTAAAATGAGAGCGGCGGATTCTGGTAATATGTAGGTTTTGTTGCAGGAGTCCATAGCCGGCCTGGATTGTTCTCTTTTCCAAATTTAAGATGTATTGACCTATTCTCGAATAATTGCTAACATTTCATGTGTAGGGTTGGGGCAGCTTGAGTTCTCAGTGCTGGTTATGATGTGTAATTTTACAAAGGTTTGTGTTGCTTCATACAGTGTCTGACTGGGACAGTAGTTTGTGTGGCTGTCACTGAACACGGCCGATTCAACCCCTTATTGGGCCAAGGGTAAAGGTTTTCGGTGGGCTCACACAGTTCCCCACAGGACCCTGTCTGTTTGTCAGGCCCCCATGCGCCAGCTGCCGTTGTCTGCCCTTGCACGACCCAGAACATGAAACACACGCATGGCAATACATTAAAAAGACACCACAGTCAGCCGAGATCTTACCTTCTCTTCTCTTCTGACACCACGGTGGCCCTTTCGTGCTTCCGCCCCCTCCTATTTCAGAGATGGTGGAAGCAGTCTGGCAAAACCATGTAAATGTCCTTTGAATTATAGGGCCCCCAAGTATTTTTTCACTCAGCTAGGTTGAAATTATATCATCAATGACTAGTTACAGTTTTCATGGGAAAGATCCTTTTCTGCATTTGCTGTACACTGTACTTCTGCCAAGCCAGGAAAATAAAAGCATCGAATTCTGCTGCAATTAATAAAAATGCCTGGTTGCAGTATGGAAAAGAAATTTTCCAAGGCAAAAGGGTGGCATGTATGTTGGCAGCAAGTGTGGTTTGATGCTATCATTTACGTGGGATCCCTTAGCTGTATCCCTGAAGAAGTTAACACAAATACCAAAAGTGCAAGGGCAAGCGGATATATAATTCGTCTTTTTAGGAAGCCATTTTTGAAAGGCTGTTACTAAGTTTCAAACTTCGCATATACTAAACATAACTCCCAAAATTAAGAACTTGTATTTGGAACTTAGACAGTATCATTTATTCTAGCCTGGGCACAGGCAAGCACAGTTTCTCTGTGCCCATTGTAGGCTGCTGTTAAATAAGCAATGTTTTTTTCACCATGGCAACTTACCGTGCAATGCTATGTACATCAGCAGGAGAAGCCCTCCGAAAGTCACCAAACCCACAGTGAGGGCTTTAGAAATCCACATGTAAAGGCCAAACATTCTTCTCCCACCTTAACAGCAAAGAAATACTAATTTCCATACCATGTCACCACACCCCTAAAATACTCTGGAAGCCCCCATGTTTTGGAGTAGTTTTGTTTTCAGAGTTGATAGGAATACTTTTTTTCAAACACGAGGTAGAGAAAGTGGCATCGTGACAGTGCTGTGTTATTCAATTTTCTGGGCATGTGTGGGGAAAGCAGGAGAGGAATTGATTTTAAATATAGATTCTGAGAAGTTCCAGCTGCTGGCAAACAAAACCAAAACTGGGTTTCCACATGACTCCTCGGGTCAGTTGTGTTACATTAGGCACACCCTAAAGCCAGCAAGCATTTCCACCGGGGCCCTTGATTTTTTGTGCCTTAACACCATTAACCAGTGCTTTAAGCTGTCACATCAAAGGTCAGCAGACCAGGAGTGGCGAAAAAGAAAGTTTGAGCAGTGCTTTTTCAGGGTTTAATTAGAAGGAAAATCATTTCTGTACTAAGTAACACTGGTATTTTTTTTTTTTTTTGGCAGCCACCTTAAATTAGATTTTACTGAGCATCTTTCCATATAGCTTGAAGCTTTCCCATCATCTAATGACAGAAGCACAGGGATCTGCACAAGGAGGAAGTTTGTTAACTGCAAAGCATGGGCGGCGCGCGCCAAAAAAACAAAAAACAAACCCCAAAAAAAAAAAAAAAAAAAAAAAAAACATAAACTCTCAATTTGAGGGTGTCAAGCAAGACAGGGAAGACTGAAGAAGTTTCAAGTGCTTCAGATGTACAGTAAGTTTAAGTATAGGAGACTGGCAGTAAAACGCTTGGAAGTCCCTGCCAAGGCCTTGGGTGGTCATTATTTTAGCATAATAAATCTGGAACAGAAAAAGGTATTATGGGAAAAGGACCACAATGAAAATCTATTCCACCAGGAAAAACACTGGTTTTACCTGTGAAACAATGGGGGGACTGTCTGAATACCAACCCACCCACTAAGCTGGGGGAAGTATGAGCATAGATAAATAATGTGCTTACGTTTTATCCCTGGGTTTGCGTAAGGTGCTTCTAGGGGAGGGGGTTAGGGCGGGGGAGGCATAACTGTGTTGCATCAAAAATAAGCTTAAAACGAGATGTCTCTGATATCTGAACAAGTAGAGGTGAATGCGCCCCCAAAGCGGTGGGTACACCCCTACAACAAAGGCATGGGGAAGGAGAGGGACCTGCCCCCCATGGAGTGGCGGCCGCCGCACCTACTCTTGCTGACCATTGTTGGGCAAGACTAGATGGGGGGGGAAAAAAAAAAAAAAAAAAAACGCAATGATGGTCTTTATCTGGCATGATTATAATATGGGTTTTATAGGTCTACCCTTAGAGGTGTAAATTTGTTCCTAGGCCAACTTTTGAGCAGGGGGAACAAATAATGAAAGCAAAAGCATGGCATTATGGCAAACTGAGATAAAAATTCCCCTTGCGAGTTTGCCAGACTATGGGGTGATTTGATTATTTAGGTCGAGATATATCTTTTCCAGTCCAGCAAGCCCGGTCTATGACTTAAACTGGATTGCTCCTCTCCTCCGGTCTCTTGGGCCCAAATCTTCACTACTGAAACAAAAGAAACAGCAGGGATAACAACTCTTCCAACAGTATCAAAAATATCCTTTATTGAGCCTGGGACACACAGCCATGTTTCGGCAGGAATTACTGCAGTCCTGAGCCATCAGGAGCAAATCATAGGAATAAGGGGACATATAAAAAGATGACAAAATGTGCCAGGTGCTTGACTCAGGCTTTCATCAGTCTGAGCAGAATGTAGGAGAGGTTGATGGAGATTTTGGCATGAGGCAGAGTGTTACACCTCAGGAAGGGATCATGAGTTGTGGGAGAGGGAGAATTGTCAACTTAGGGGCATGCTTACTAAAACAGCGCTTAAGGGCAGCAGCATTTGCGAATGGCGCCCAATAATGGCGCCATTAGAGCCCCAATATGAATGTTAAAGGAAAGGGTGGGGAGTAGGCATTCGGGCTGGTTAGGTACAACCTTGTTTTAGTGCGGGCTTTAAGTGGGATATTGGGCAATTAAGCGCACGCAGTGTGCAAATGAACGCCTGTTAAGGCCAGTTGCCTTAATGTGAGAATAAAGGGAGACCTTCTGCGAGTCACATATGGAGCTGGGCTGGATGGGAGCAAAAGGAATAGTTTGATGGGGTAACATGTCACATCCATATGGTCCCTTACATGTGAGACAAGTTAGTGGGAGGAGAATGTGGGAGGAACCAGTTGGACTGTCGCCAGTGAGTGCTGCTGCACAGGTAATGCGCACCCCCCCGGTGATGTCTGGGTGTGGCATTGGAGGGGATGGAAGTGTGGCCATGGAGTATCCATGATGGTCCCGATGTAGGAATAGAAAGAATGCCTGGGCAGCAGTGGTGAACCTGACAACCCCAGGCTGAAGGTGAGGTGGGATTTGATACCACCCAATGAGTGGAAATGCCCACCTTGTGGGCAGGGTTTATAGCATACGGGGCAGGCGAATACTTGATTGAAAAAGATGGCCCATATATGCAGGGTGGTTGGGACGGAACGACGTGCATGGAGTTTTTTGTAGGATGAGAGTGATGTATTTATTGATTTATTTAGTACAGTTTTGTATACCAGCCTTAATCCTTCAAACTCACAAGTGGTCACAACACAAGTGGGGCATACATTTAACATGCGGGATATGAGCACACATGACACTAATTCATTTACAGGGAACTGTGGGGCAAAATGGAGGGTTACGTGGCTTTGCCCAAGGACCACAAGGAGCATCCTGTGGGAAAAAACTTCTAGAAACAACCACAGTCCTTCCGGCCCCAGGTTGGCTGTCCTCTTAGTGGCGATTTGAACGCCCGGACATTTCTGGCCTGAAGTACCTTGCCCCAACCACTAGGCTACTGCCTCCCTCCTTGTATGGGCCTTGGTTGGCCCCATTGTTAACCGAATGTTGAACCTCACAAGTGCAGACTAACCTCTGTTGTAGTGTCTGTGAAATATAATGTGCTGGGCCACAAGGGATGTTTAATACCTCCTATTTACGGTTCACAGCTGTCTCAGATGCTTTAACCCCCCTATAATCTTACTGATAACATATGTCATATAACAACGGCACGAGTAAGGAGCCTATGATCAAAAAGAAACTGGTATGAAAAGTCACACATCTGTACAAAACACTGCATGCAAATGCAAAATGATCTCAGGACAGATAAGGTCTACACACAGAGGGAATCTATTCTGAGACCAGAATGGCGTGTCTGGAGTGTGTCTGATACGGGTGTCCCGAACCGCTATTTTGTCTTGCTGGCGCCGGGGAAAACAGAGCTATCCCTCTGCTCCACCACGTTCACCCCCGAATATGTGGAAGGAAGCTCTGGTCTGGGGGCGGGAGGGGGGAGGGCCAGGGGAGGATTGAAGGTGGGCAATGGGGTTGGCGACTGGGGGGGGGGGACCCCAGATGTAACAGGGCCAATTATGAGGTTGGATGTAAGTCCTGGTTTTCTTCCGCAAAATGGATGGGATCACTGAATATTCCCAACTCGGAGGTGGAATAAGTCCCCTTTGCCTTCAAGGGTGGCAGCTTGAGCCAACGACCAGAAGAGGAGGTGAGGAGGTTGCAGGGGGGTTACCACGCTAGCACAACCCTGGCCATGGTGAAGGCCAGATTCCAGGGTTGCGAACTGTGGGGAAATGGGACTTTGGTAAGGCGGCCAGGGAGCGCAGCTCATGAATGGAGCCACAGTGCCATGGAGACAGGGTTGCCCATGGACCACGCCAGTGCCATTTCAGGAGCCTGGCTGGGTGTCCTGGCCCTGTTTTCTGATTCAGATTACCAGCTAGTGCTGTCCTGATTAGGGCACCAGGACAAGGGGTTTGGACGTCCGGCTTGCAATATGCCTCATACTTTCTGGTGTGGAACCAAAAGTCACTCGCAGGATATTACACATCTGGTGCTCTACTCCGTGTCTCTGGAACTTCATGTTTCTTTAAGATTGGTCATTTCAGTTTATTTATTTTTTCTTATATGCCATGCTTCTGAGTATCAATGCAGTTTAGCCACAGAGTAAGGAGGTGAGATGATCTGTGGCAGGTGGGCATCCCAGGAGTTATGACATGCCTGCCTGTTACTGTCATATATGTGATGGAGCAAATGATGTTCAGACACAGCTATCACAGTTTCCAATCAATGTACAACTTATGTGTCATGCATCTAGAGGGTCACGATTGGATGCACCCTTTGTCAATGTTTGCTGCAGCAAAGGCAATAACTTTGCATGCCTGTCAGATGGCGTATGACTGCAGTCGTGCATTGTTGCAGAAACCAATGTGCATAATGCATTTTTAAAAAATGAATAATACTAATGTGTGCCATCAAGGTCACAAACAGACTCCTGGATTTTTTGTGGGCAGTGTGACCCAGAAATATAGTGTCAGGGCCTTCTTCAAAGTCAATGGTGAGTGGGAAAAAAAAAGTGACTTGCATAAAGTCAGAAGTGGGAATTTGGAATCCTGGTTTGATTTTGATAAACCAAGTAACTCTAAAACCCAAATTTCAGCTACAGCTCCACATCAATTTTTTCTCCTAGAATGATTATGTCGATGCTGCTGCTGCTGCTGCCAAGGTGTACACCAGCCTGGCACCGACCACATAACTATTACATTGATCCATGCTCAAACACAGAAGTTTACGAGTTAATCAGGACAAGGACCACTACAATATATGAGAACAAGAGCACATTGAGGGGAAGGGCCAATGCGAACAGAAAGGCGAAACACAAGGAATTAGGCGGGGGATTCCCCAAAAAAAAAGCGGGTGTCTGAAAAAAAAATTGAGACGTTTAGCCATGGATTTGAACCAGGGGGGGGGGGCAGAGAAAACCTGACATAAAGATACAGGTCGTTTGTTCCAGGCATTAAGGAGCAAACAAGGATTAAAGGCTTGAAGTCTGTAATGGGCCTGTTGGAAAAAAAAAAAAAACAGTAAGGGCACAATAGAGAGAAGAAAGTCAGAGAAGAAAGGACCAGGAGGTCAGTGGGGTGGGATGCAGTGGTAACTGAACACCGGAGCCCGCACAGAATACGCAAAAATCATAATTCACCAGCAGGAAAAGTCGAGCAGGTTCTCCTCTCTTTTTAGAGAACCCTTACCAACTAGATTCACTATACAGGCAACCTGCAGATGCTGTACAACACTGGACTGTATCAGCCCACCATCTATACCAGGTTGGCTAATCACCACCTACCCACGGCAGGTACAAAAAATTATAACAAAGATCTTCGGTTTTCATCCAAACAGCAGGTCCTAACATCCAGCAAAGCTGGCTACTGAACTAGGCATACTACTAAACCAAAAACGTTACCTCTATCCCACTACAGCCTAAGTTAACCTTAGCTAGCAAAAATATGGATATATTGACTCTTCACATGGTCACACGCAGAGCTCAAAGTGAGAAATGGCCCTGTCTCCGGCCCCAATGACACCACCGTTGTGTGACAGGTCAGGACATGCTCCGTGCCGAGCCCATGGTTTGATGACATCCATTTACATAACTTCATCTGATTCCATGGCACATCATCTTGCAAACTGCTCTTTTGCAGGGACCAACCCAGAATCCTCTTCTCCTCAGTTGGTATACCCTTTTCGGTTTGAACGTAGGGATGTGCCATCAAGTTCCATGTTAAAAAGGGGAAGGTGATGGCAGGGGGGGTGTACTATCGTAATGGCCTGGCCAGGAATGAACAAATGGATGATGAAAATGCTCAGAAGAAATCAAAGGAAAAGTAATACACTAAAGTTACCAGGGCAGTAATAATAATGGGTGATGTTTAATTACCCCAGTATCGAATGGGTCAGTGGTCATGGCAAGGGACATGCTAGGGAAGATACAAGTTCCTAGAGACATAAATGACTGCTTCTTGGAGCAGCAGCTGGTTCATGAACCGACCAGAGGGGGAAGCCATATTAGACCTCGTCCACTTAGTGGACACCAGATCTAGTGACAACGAGATAAGGGTTGTTGGGGCCACTTGGCAATAGTGACTCATAGGCGATGATCGCCTTCTGATTTAATTAGTGGAGGAGGGATAGTAAGGAAACTCACAGTACTACTACCTTTTAAACTTTCGAAAGGGAGACAGGATTAAAATGATAAAATAGCCAAAGAAAAAACTAAAAGGAGCAGTTGCAAAGGTTAAAGAATCACATCACGCTTGGGTGTTGTTGAAAAATACTTTCTTGGAAGCCCAGACCAGCTGTATTCCCATGCTTTAAGAAAAGTTGTGGAAGGAACAAGTCCAAAAAACTGCCAGCCATGGTTTAAAAGGGAGGGCAGAGAGGCTGTTGTTGCCAAAAAATCATCTTTCAGGAAATGGAAAAAAAGAGCCCAATGACGAAACCTGGAAACAGCACAAGCACTGGCAAGTCCCAAATGCAAGGCATTGAATAGAGCAGGACAACAGGGAGAATTTGAGAAGACGCTTGCTGCGGAAGCAAAAATGGGAAATAAAGATTTTTTCAAAGGACATGCATAGCAAAAAACCTGTGAGAGAGTCAGTGTCTTGGTCCATTAGATAATTAGAGGGGAGTTAAAGGGGCACTGAAGAGGCAACAAGGCAAAAGAGGAGAGACTCAATAATGCTTTGCTTCGGCTCTTTAATGAGGAAGATGTAGGGATGTTACCCATGACTTGAAAAAAAAAAGGGGGGTTGGGTATTTAAAGGGGGGAAGAATAAGAATGAAGAATTGAAGGATAATATCGATATATCGGGGAGAGAAAGATGTATTACAACTAGTAGAGAAACTGAAAGAGTAGCAAATAACCTGGGCCGGGGATGGTATCCCTTTTCAGTGCACGTATCGTCCTCCAATTTGTCATCCTATGGTCTTAAGGACCAATTCAGTAAAATGAGTCCATCTTAGTGCCATTGCACAGCTTTCCACAAGCCAATGGATGGACAACCTATTTTCATCTCAACCACGTGTAGCAAGAGGTTATGAGAGGTCTACTTTTATCACAAACCGCCATTAAGGCCACCAACACGTTAGCATGGGATTTAAATCTTTTGTCCGGGGCAGCTCATGAAACTGCCCTTCATAGGAACATAGTAACATAGTAATGACGGCAGATAAAGAGCAGGCATGGTCCAATCCCAGTCCTGCCCAGTAATTCAGTTTATTTTGATTTGATCCTGTTGCTATAAAGGGATTCCACTGTGGCTGTCCCCATTGCCATTGTTGAATTCCGTCACTGTGTTTGGACCACCACTTCCATCGGGAGGGCATTCCAAGCATCCACCACCCTTTCAATGAAAAAGTATTTCTTGACATTTCCTTTCAATTTTACTACCTTGCATCTTCATGTTTATGCCCCTCTATTGTTTAAAAACCCGCTTTCCCGTCTCTGGAAGAGGTTTGTTTGTTCATGTATTTCTCTTTAAAGTATTTAAAAGTCTGAATCATATCTCCCCTATCCCCTCCTCTTCCCTCCAAAGTGTACATATTTAGGTATTCAATTCTCTGTGACCCCTTAGGCCACTACATCTTTATAAAGTGGCTTTCTTGGAAAGTGGCTCTTCCTCATTGCTCTCCAATTCTGCAAGATGCATCAGTGAGTTAACACGCCTTTTACTGGCTAATTCCTCCTTATGCACACGTTCCACCATGATTAAAGTAGTCCTTAGGACTCACCCTCACTTTATGCCAAAGGTGGTCTCTAGCCTTGTCATTTACAACCAATCGGTTTACCTTCCTGTATTCTTTCCTGACAGGCCTTCATGCCCTCCAAGGCAGAACGGATACTACAACACTCTCAGATGTTAAAAGAGCATTGGGCCTTTTACCTTCAAGAGAAACTAAAGCAACATAGCAAAGTCCTCAACTTTTTGTTGCCTTTTGACTCTAGTCCATTCTTGGGATTACCAGTTTCCAGCGAACTTTGTCTAAATGGACTGTGAATTGCATATCCTCCTGGAATATGAGATAAGGGACTTTCTCTCTCGAAGCTCATGTAAACAGCTCACAATGTGAGAGCAAGGGCAGCCTCTATGGCTAACCACCGCTCGGGTATTCATTGACGACATTTGTGAGAGCAGGCCACTTGGGGTTTCGGTACACACATTTGGTAGCCCACTAAGCTTAGACAAGGACATCCCATAGGGATGCCTCATTTGGCCAGGCTGTTCGTCCAGAATCTTCTTTCAGACTTAGAACAACTCTGACCCACCACCGTACCGGGTTTCGATGCAGAGATCTATGGGAGGGGAAGCATGACCAATCTCAACCATGGGTTTTCGCAGCTTCTGGGGTCATCTTCACTCAGCTGGGGAGTCTCCATATATGTGAAGACTACATTCATGCTTGTTCCTGGAGCAAGCATAGTTACTCATCTAGTAACCAGGTGAATCTCCGGGAACAGCAGAAATTTAGTATGCACAACCCACCCATCTCCCCTAATGAAGGCGTTCGTTTTTCTCTCTTCTCTATCTCTACTTTGTATCAGCTATTAAACTCAACTGAAGAGGGAGAGTTGGAAAGGTGTGAAGGCAACGACGCAGGCGGCATGGGATGCTTCCCAAAAAAGCTGTACTATTGGATCGCTGGGGAGCGTGCCTCGCACAGACTCCATTGGTACTGATGGCATACCCATATGTAAAGATTAAATTCCTGCTGTCCCAGGAGATCACCTGTTACAGGTTGAGTAACCCTACGCTTTTTTTGATATATGGAAGATATCAGTTGAATGTCATTGGTTTGAACAGTAGAGCAGATAAGGCTGAGCCTTGTGGGGATACCGTGATTTTGGGGAAAGGTTGCAGCTGCTTTGTGTTTTATTTGTACATATTGGTATTTGTCGGATATGTAAGATTTGAACGACTTGAGGATTTGGTCCTTTCAGGCCTAAGTGACTAAGTCTTGAGAGTAGGGTGGTATGATTTTATGTTGTCCAAAAGCAGCGGAAATATCCCGAAAATATGAGAATGGAATATTTGTTTGGAGTTGTCCTGATTCTTCCTGAATGAGGTGTTTCATATAACGCCCGTAAGAGAGGTTTCAACCCAATGGAAAGGTCAAAATCTATACTGTTGATCGGCGAATGGAGCATGTGAGTCAACAAAGTCTTGTAATTGTCTTTGGCGACGCACTAGTTTTCAATGACTTTGGTTATGAAATGGTTGATTCTGATGGCAATAGGCCTGTAGGAAGAAGGTTCATTTTTGTTGAGATTTTTTTATTCTTTCGAATGGGACGACTTGTGGAAATTTTGAGATGGGTTAGGGATGATTCCCCTGTTGGAGGGATTGATTTAAACAATAATTTAAGAAAGTATGGGGCTATTTCATCATTTTTTTATTGCTTTTGATCCATGCAACAGGGCCGGGGATCTTAATTGGGAGGGGGGTTTGTTTGAGTTTTGTGATTATGTCTGTTATTTGACATAAGTCGACTGGTGCTAAAATGACATACATTTGAAGTATTAACTGTATTGTTGATAGGTCCAGGGGGATCTGCAGTGCCCTCTGGGTTTTAAATGTAGGCATTTAAGCCACTAGGACTTGGGGTTTGCTGGGTATTTTTATTTTGAGTTCAAATCCATATGGGGGGGTTTGTGTAATGAATTGGGACAATTTGCAAACAGTCTCTTGGGCAATTGATTGCTTTTGATTGAAACGTTTGTGTCCGTAGTTTATTTTTTGCCATTAGTTATTTATCATCTTTGCCAAATGTTAAGTGTCGATATGTATAGTGTTTTAGTTCGGCGTTTGTTTGTTCGCCATTTGCAGTCTATTTTTCTGAGTTTCTTGTTTTTTTTCCTGGCTAAGTTGGGGGTTATACCATTTTTCAGATTCCTCTGCCATGGGGTTTGGTGGTTTGGGTGAAGCTTTTTGATGCGAGTCACTATTGAAGTGTTCCATTTGATTATTATTTTCATCAAGGTTATTAGATAAGATTGGGATTCCCCAAGATGAGGAATTGTAGAGTTATAATAACACATCTTTCAAGTCTCGATCAAAGGGTCTGTATCGATTGTTTTGGTGTATATTGTTAAAGATGAGGGGGTTGTGGCGGCAACCAGTCCCAGAGAGTGAAGGCAAAGCGGACTAAGAAGTGGGTCTGACCAAGGTATTTGGGGGGATGTTTGAGAGTGAGGTGTGGGCTGGTTTTATTCTGATAGCATTGTTGTTTGGGATGAATACCAAATCAAGAGTGTTGCCTTTACTGTGGATGGGGGCATTGTATTATTTGTTGGAAGCCCAGCTCCTCCATTGATATCAATAAATGCATTTGCACTGTTTGTCTGAAAAGGATGGGAGGTTCACAAATTTCGACAAGTATGATATAGGGCTTCCTAGTCGTGGAGACACAGACTGATTCAAGGATTATTGTAAGGTTTTGGATTATAGGGAAGGGGGGTCTTGTAGAGTAGGCATATTTCTAAACGGTTTCTTCTGTTTTTCTATTTTAAGTATGTCTAATTCTTCTTGGTTGGTTACTATGCGAGGAGATAATTATAGGTCTTTCTTTGGTGATTTGCAAGGTACTCCCTCCCTGTTTTATGAACCCTAGAACAATTAAAGAGATTGTACCCTTGTACTTTTAGTTGGTTGAGGAGGATATTATCTGTATCGGTAAGCCCTGTTTCCATGATAACATAGTGCATTCGGCGTTGTCTCGTCCTTGCTATGAGGTCCTGGATGATTGGGATTTTGTTTCTTATGGATCTGATATTGATTATTATGAAGCTTAGGTGGGGGGTGTTAGCATGCTGTGTTTGGGTGAGTTTATGAAAGGGTTGTTTTTGGATTAGTCTGTGATGGTGTCTCTTTTGGCTGTGGGGTATAACCTGGGAACAGTGTTTCCCATTATCAGTGGGAGGTCTGTTTTGTCTGGGGTGGTGATAATGGATGGTGATTGGGAAGGAGTAGTGGGGGGGCTCATCTATGGGGATAGGGCTTCTAAGTGTCCGTGAGGCTATGGATTAGGATGAATATTGAGTAAATTAGCATTATTCTTGTTTCCATTTCAGTTTATCACCCTAGGTCTAACAGTGAACACTGAATAATTGTGCAGATACTTGCTACAGAACCGATGTAATGAATGAAAATCAATCTGCTATAAAGAGATAATCACAATAATTGTGTCTGTACCGGGTGATATACGCCATTCCTAGAAAGAAAACAACTACAGATCAGTAATCCAAGTGATTGTCACCCCCCACTTCGACTACTGCAACAGCCTGTTGCAAGGGTCTACCCAACACAAGCCTACACATCCTCCAAAGAGCACAACAAAACTCACTGCGAGAATCATCTGTAAAACCTCAACTAACTGACAGCATCAACCCCCATCCTATATGACCTACAATGGCTCCCAATAGCAAGTCAAATAAAGTTTCAAAAACACTCACCTCTTCCTTTCAACACTACTGAAACAATATAGCCCCATCAATTTCTCTCTCATATACTCATCCAGATACCCCCAAACACAAGAACCAGAGAGGGAAAAATGCACTGCACTCACTTGAAATCCCAAACACATTCAGGAAAACGAAGCAAGCCACAAGCCTCCAGGGGCATTCGCTTTCCCCTCCCCAAAAACCGCCCCCTCCCTCTGGAACCTCCTTACCCCTATCAATCCATTCAATCAAGGATCTCCAGCAGTTTAAAAAATCACTCAAAACATATCTCTTCACTGCACACTACGAACGTAAAACACAACACAAAACACCTCCAAGAACTCACAGGCACAACTAACCACATACACCCAAACCCAAGAACTGGCAACATTCGCCTATTAAACAGCATGTACTAGTTCTAAATAATGTGCTAAGTTGTTAAATGTTGCAAGTTTTTATGTAATAGTTCAAAAACAACTGTTCTCTGTAAATGTTAGTTATATGTCAACTGCCCCTGATCTCTGGGAAGGGGCGATATAGAAAATGTAACAAATAAATATAAGGTATGAGGGTATGATAGTTAAAGTACAGATTTACACACAGCAATCAACTTGGAGTACAAGAGCAAAAACCATTGGGACTATCCAGTATGAAATGATTAAGTAGGTTCGTAGTTACAGGCCAGGTCCACATGCCCGTCAGCTTTGAGGAAACAGCAAAAATTGGACTTTACAGTATGACGAGATTAAGCAGATTCGTAGTTACAGACCAGTGCCACATTAAAGACAGCTTTGAAGATATGGTGAAAATTAGATAGGTCACAATCGTTACAGGGAACACCACGTTAACCTTGGGAGTATCTATATATCCGTAGGCAGTGTAAATTTGCCTGATGAAAGACCGGTTTGTAGGTTGCCTAAGCAGCTCTATATGGAGGTTGGTAGATAAAGCTGGTTAAGAGAGAATGTGTTCTTTAAACCTATGTGCTAAGGTGGGTAAGTGAACATTGACCGGATGAACGGATACGTGGCTGTGCTTGGTAAGAGCAGCCTTAAGTAATTTTTGGTTGATTTCTTTGCAATAAATGTTACGGGCTTGTGTAGTACAGACTTACTGCAGAGCAAAGCATCTTCCGTGGTGTCTTTGACCCTCAATGTGGCTAAAGTGGTGGTCCTCAGAGTACTTTTGTCTGTCCCGCCTTTGCTCCCCATCTAAGGGCCACGCCAAAGAGCCCTCTTGCGAGGCCCTCAGGCGCGGGCCTGCCAGGCACAGGCGCGCTCAATGGTGCCTTCAATTTAAAGTATAGCTTGCTTCTTCCAATTAGGCCCGAGCCCCGAAGCGGGGAGGAAAACGGCTTTCCCTGTCCCCTGCTCAAAACCCCAATCAGGGGGAGCTCAATGGTGGTGGTGACTGCGTGTTCCTGCGCCCAATGGCGCCTTCAATTTAAAGTACAGCTGGCTTCCTCCGATTGGGCCCGAGCCATGGAGCAGGGAGGAGACTGGCTTCCTGCTCCTCGGCTCAAACCCCGATCAGGGGGAGCTCGATGGTGGTGGTGGCTGTGGGTTCCCGCGCCCGATGGGAAGGCAGTGAAGTAACCATTGTGCTACAGCCCTATAGCTGCTAGCAAGCCCCTGGCTGGCTGCAGAGGGAGTGCACGTCACCACACAGACAGTCTGCTGTGGTCACCAGGATAGGGTTAGCCCACCCGTACCCATGATGCAACTGCACATGCAAATCAGCTGTCCACAGATAAACACAAGATGGGGAATGCACCCCCACAGCACCTCGGCCTGGTAGGGGGAAGTGACCATGTGCACCCCCACAGCACCTCGGCCTGGTAGAGGCTACTGACCGTGTGTTCTACTGGCACAGAGTAGCTACACACCGTCACATTGTGCGGGTACTGTGCTCACCCTGAGGGTGCGGTGAGGCCCCCAGCACCAGGTCCACAGCACCTTCCATGACTGACTGAAAGAAGCCATGCCAGAGGTCCAAAGCAGTATTAATGTGGTGAGATAGGTAGTTTCTGCAGAAACACCTTGGATATCTCTGTCTGTCTCAGTCAGGTGTAGCCCCTATGGATCCCTAGGTGGGCTATGTACCACCACCCCCTCCTCCAGGGCTGAGGGTGGTTAAACAGGGTCTCCCATCAACAGATCCACATTCTACCTCCCAGCAATGGTGGCAGTAGAGGGGACCATCAACCACAGTCCTGCTGGTGAAAAGACCACCCTTCAGGGCAGTCAATGCAGCTCTGTACATAACCATAACACAATAGCAGACAGACATTAGGCCTGTATATGCTAAGATGCACCCCACCACTATCTGATATTCTCCTGCAGCAAGCCTTCAGCCGCTGCACCCTGCAAGGCACTCCATCAAGACACATACCAGCTGCAAACAGTCTACTAGTTAGTCCATAGTGCATGTTCCTGGTGGAAATGCATGCACCCAGAACTGGGATGGCAGCACACACAACAAGCAGATAAATCAGTGACTGGGCCCCAAAAGGAACCATAAAATATCACATGAGAGAAATACTGTATAGGCACTATGGGGTGCCTAGCCATGCTGTCATCACTGACAGTCAGGGTGAGAGTGATCTCCCAGCAGGACATACTGAGGTCACCCTGTCTGTGTAGGTGGTGGCCGGGCACTAAAATGTCCCAGTCAGTGCCCTATGCCCTGTGCAGATGCACCCTGGCCAGGCCACCATGTCCAGGCTATACCCATGGTACCTTTGCTCCTCATTATGCACATTGGCAGGCCAATACTGGCAACAGTGCTGGCAGTGTGGGCTGTGGAAGGTGTCTGCAGCCACCACACACTGTATAGACAGACACACACTCCGACACCTATGCCAGCATTGTACTACTATAGAGGAGTTCAGCAGCCATGCCCACCACAACCAGTCCTGGGCACAGTACAGGCATGGATATGGTACGCAATACTGTTGGGGGTCACTCCCCAGGGTGGTAAACACTGTCAGAGACCAGACCTGAAGCACACCACCGCAGACATCAGAATGATGTTATGATGGAGCTGATTCAGCAAACTGTGCTTAACGTAGGAATTTCTATCTGCCAGTACTCATAGCAAACGTTTGAGAGCTGTGTACCGTATACCCAGGTTTAGGGTTGCATTGCTAAGGTATGCAAGTGCTAGTATTGGGAGATGCACGCAGGGCCCAATGTCCTGCCTCTCCAGGAGGCATTGGCCAATGGGGCCTGTGAGTGTGGGTGTGGGTGTGTCTGCCCCTGTTGGCTGCTGCTTTACGGCAGAGGTTCCCAACTCCAGTCCTGGTGTGCCAAACACTGTTCGGGTTTTCATGCTGTCCCTCATGAATATGCATGAGCTACATCTGCATACCATGGGGGTGGTGCATAGATATGCAGCACAGGCATCTTTATTAGAGGCAGCATGGAACCTGAATGGTGTGTGGCCCTCCAGGACTGCATTTGGGAGACTCTGCTCTAGGTAATGCGCATGTTTATGGTGTCTGTGCTCGGTCGGTGGGGGTAAAATATAGGCATATTAACCATGCGTATGTTCTCAGCAATAAAGGTTTGTCCTTACTATCACGGTTTAGTTGTGGGAAAAAATATATGGACTGGATTGGCAATAGCCCCAGCTGGGCTTTGAACCTGTGACTTTCTGTTCTTGCACATACTGTCTGTGTGCATTGCACCACCGTGTTGCCACAGATAAGGCTGCATTCCCTGGGAGCCATGACTGTACATCCGACAGAGCCTGTCTGTTGCAGTGGACGGTTGCCAGCCTGCACAGGGCTAGGGCCCACTGTCTGCTGTGGCTAGCAGCCACTGCCCCCTCCACCACCTGTACCCTTCAGCCAACATGCTGACATGTCCTTATCTTGGAAACAACATATAACCTGATTGAGTTGTGGCACTCCAGGACTGCATTTGGGGGACTCGGCTGTAGGTAATGCCCATTGTTATGGTGTGTATGCGGTGTAGGGTAAAATATAGGTGTTTGAACCATGCTTATGTTCTCTGCAATAAAGGAGTGTCTTTACTATCTCTGTTTAGTGGTGGGTAAAATAGGGGACTGGGTTGGCAGGAGCCCCAGCTGGGATTTGAACCTGTGATTCTGTGGTTCTACAGGCACTGGCTGTGTTCCGCTGCACCACACTGTGGCCACAGAGATAGTGCAGTCCCTGGAGATAGGAAACCTGGTCGAACGGGTCAGAAACCCTGCTCTGCACATTTTACTGTGGGCTCATTCACCTTGTATGGAGACAAAAGGGCAAATAAACCTCAAAAATGACCTCGAAAAAAGGGGCAAAAACATAACCAAGCTGGGCAACAGTGATATCAATGGGCAACATTAAAAAACACTCCCAGGAAAGCTCCAAAAAAGACGTAGACCCTTCCAAAAATCATTTCTTTTTTTTTGGAGCTTTCCTGGGAGTGTTTTTTTATTGTTGCCCATTGATATCACTGTTGCCCAGCTGGATTATAATTTGTTAGAATTTTGTTGTGGTCATTTTCAATTTTTATTTGCTATTTTGTTCTGTGCACATGTATCACACTGCTCACGATTTGTAGGTTTCCCCGGTTTTGCTGTACATTGCTGACGTAAATGGTTTCTCTTCCCTTTAAATCGGCCTCTAACGCAAGGTTTTCACTCGTGGTATTTTTTAGCTGGAATTTCAGCCCCGCTCCTGTGCGGGGAGCCTCTCCCCTCCCACTCTCCACCCATTGACCCCGTCCCTCCGCCCCTCGGGAGCCTTCCTCCGCCCTCAGAATGCTTTTCCACGCCTCTATCGCACTTCAGCGCGCCGCACACTTGTGCCGGGCCCGTTAGTGCAGCGCGCACGTGTGAGGGGCAACAAAAACACACTATTAGCATGCTCTAAGGTACCTTAGCATACGCTCAAGTGTGCCCCGCACAACTGCGCGGTTTAGTAAACATACCCCGTATGTTGGCCCTTGGCCAAGAAGGGTAGCCTCCCCCTGACCTTGAGGGTCTAGGAGAGGTGCTGGACATGTGAAACATATCATCATGGTGTATGTTGTCATGTTTGTGAAATGAGGTTTGTAGCCCTCCTTTGTGATGGATAGGCTCCATTCCTCTGTTGTGATCTGCTCACACCTGGGAGCAAAGTGACCTCACATGCCTGGGATGGTGATAGGCTTTGGTTGTTCCTGAGACTGATAAAACAAGTTATCAAACAGTAGGTCCAGAGCCCTGAGAAGGTTGAGGCTGCTGAGATATACCAGCTCCTATAGACCTTGTCGAGGACTGCTTAGGTTGCTGACGCTGAACAGCAGAAAGACGTGTAGTGGATTGCTGGCTACATGCACACCATCTTCCTTTCCTGAGGAAAAGAAACTCTGGAAAAGGGTCCTGTTTTGTCTGGAAATAAATTGGACTTTGAAGATAAAGGGCAAGCACATTTTTCTGCATGCATTTCTGTGGTCTTTAATTTCCAGTCCTTGCCAAACAGGCTTTCTCATGTACAACGAGGAATAGCCCAACCAATCTGGTCAAACAATTAGAAATCAAAGGTTCAAAGGCCAGCAATTTATACATGCAGCTATGCCAATGGCTGAAGCCCTGCTGCACCCTCACAGGAGTCAAAGGCTGGACGGTTTGTGAATCGTGAAATATCTTGTGTATGCCTGAGGCAGATGAGAAGGTACTGGCTTTTGTCCTGTGGAAGCAAAGGTGTGAAGTGTGCAGTCTATTGGCAACGACCCTACCTACACATACCCATATCGACAATACAGGAGATAATTCTGCCACAGAACATCCGTACTGTGACAATTAACCTACCAAAAACAACCAAGGTACTGCCCCTTTACCTGGAGGAGCACACGAGTAACTCTTTGTACTCTGTATATCTGTCAGAGCAGACGCACCCACAAGAGACTGTGGAGGAGGGTGTCTACCTTTAAACATTTCCAGGATAAGCAGGGACACGGTACATGGTGTTTCACCTATGACAATGACGGGAGATGGTGAGGAGGGGTCTCCCAGAGGTCACACAAGTCATTATGACAAATCACATTAATTGCCAGGGCTACTGCCTCCTTGTGATCCTTGGGATAACCTACAAGATGCAGTTCAATAGGCCTAGGCTCTGTTCCAAAGGCTAATGAAATAGGGAGCTCATAGCTACTTCGCTCATGGACCTTCGTGAGGAGGCTCATATATTTTTGGGGATGAAGGCTATGCTGGAAGGGCTATTGATACATCAGCAGACACCTCCCATGCATCAGATCCCTCTGCGGATTAAACCTATCAAGTTGGTAACAAAATAAATAATTGTCACTTCTCGGAGCTGATCGCTGTTAGGCTATGTATTATGGATAAAGCTCCACTTTTTAACCAATCTTAAAACTAACTTACTATAAATAGTTTAAATTAGCGACTGGGTCTCAGAATATAGACTATTCACTCAGCCTCATCAACGGGCATTGTGAAAACGTCATTTATACATCAATGACCCATACTGTTTTTGTCGCTTATGTATTCCTTATTTTTTATTTGTTATCTTTTTATTTCTTTAATCCGATTTTTCTGGAATTTTTTATTGATGCATCAATTTTTTATTGATAGCATCAATAAAAAATTCCAGAAAAAATCGGATAAAGAAATAAAAAGATAACAAATAAAAAAATAAGGAATACATAAGCGACAAAAACAGTATGGGTCATTGATGTATAAATGACGTTTTCACAATGCCCGTTGATGAGGCTGAGTGAATAGTCTATATTCTGAGACCCAGTCGCTAATTTAAACTATTTATAGTAAGTTAGTTTTTAAGATTGGTTAAAAAGTGGAGCTTTATCCATAATACATAGCCTAAACCTATCAAGTGACAGGATGCTCCTATAGAGCTTGCTACGTGTATGGGTCTGTATTGACAGTGTCAGCTAATGTTACTGTTTGGATAAGACATGGCATCCCTCAACAGGGAGCCAATGCATTCTACACCATGGACAATGTGGATGACATATTTCCCATTCCCGGCCCTGGTGTTTATCCGTTGGACAGCACAGATAATGTCATTTGTTACCCTATCAGTGTTGTGTCAGCCTGTAGAAAGGCTGTGATGGGTTGCCACATGCACAAAAACAATCTGATGCAGCCATGCCATGAATGTCTGGGACGTTGTTCCAGATGGTTGTACCAGTACCCCAGAGCAGTCTGACAGCTGAACAGTGGAGGCGGTGCCAACAATGTCAACATGTGACCCCATAAGTGGAGCTTTTGACGGCGCAACCTCACACCGGGGAACTTTGGCTGGTGCAGGATCCTCACGGCCAATGTTGGAGCCATCTTGTTGGTGTGACATATATGTAACCTTTGGGGACTGTGTGGAGTTATGTTTGGTTAACTGTGATCCCTGGGAGGCAGACAAAGCCATGAGAGATGTCAAAGCTACTGTAGTTGCATCAGAGGGACACAGGTCATTGGGTTTGTCTGCTTGCGTCTGTAAGCCGTGTGTAGACATCAAGGAGTAGGATGACAAATACAAAATGACGTTGCCAGGCCCCAAACAGGTGAGACACCAGGCATGCGTGTCTGGAATTGAAAGAGTACCGCTGCACTTAGTGCATATCCTACACTTGCAGACATCCATGAACATGTGTCAATGTTCCTGAGAGGTCTAAGGCCCAAAATAGGGCATGTAGCGTAAATGTGCCAGGATTTCATACAATATTTGTATGCGGTAATGACAAGACCGGAAAGACCAGCGGTAATGTTCAAAGGCCAAAGAATGCTGATATGTGATACAAAGAAAACGTTACCACAAAGAACCTCGTTAGTGATGAGAAGGACACGGCCTGCTGACTCAGTGGAAAAGATGAACTGGAGAGGGCCGGCTGGAAAGGTGGGAGGGCAGCGCGTATGCGCTGTGGACTACCTCCAAAATCTCAATACCTTGGGAAGCTGATGAGCAGTCCTGCGCAGACTACTTTGCTAACAACATACCCATATGTCAGGGCTCTTACCTGCTCCATCCTCGAGATACAATCAGCTGTGTAACATATGCAGGTATGTTACATGTGTGAACTCCACAGAACAACACTCTAGGTTTTATACATTTAAACGAGATTACACGTCTGCATACAGTAGGTACACCACATTGATTTCACCTTGAAAATATTGTTTCCCATGTGCAAACAATACAAACCACTATAACCTTTCATGTCACTGACATATTTCTTGTTGTCTATCAGGATCTGACACATAAGTGAGGTGCACTCAGTCATTAAGTCTGTGCGTTTGGTCAGCAAGGTGTGTACGCATACACACACAAAGCAGAGAGGTAATAGTGGTGACAACAGACTGTCACAGCCGCAACGGACAAACCAGTAGTGTCTGTTCAGGGGAGGGTGTGGTGGATGTGGCAACATTCCTCCACAGATGTGATATGTATAAATCTCATAGACGTTATATATTGTTTAGAAAAAAGGGTATGGTGTTTGCTAGATGATGTTACTGTGAGACACAGGTGAACAGCCCAGGGTCAGCTGACACCTATAGATGCAGAGATCAAAGGTATGTTGTGTCAGGAACAGCATGTTCTCAGACATTAAATGTTGAGGTGCAGGGCACTTGCAATAGTCTGCCTCATTGCAGACGCCCAAACGCCTCACAGAAAAATAGGTTGCCACCTGCCCCAAACAGCTTGTACAGTCCCAGCGGACATACACAAGCCTAAGGATGGTATGTGAGTAAACATCACACAGACCCCGGTTTCACCAGTCTGCATCTCCAGCTGTATACAAACATGACACATGAGGTTGCCTGACACAATGTGCTCCAACACCCATAAACCAGGATTAACAGAGATGACAGGGTCAAAATGCATGTTCATATATTGTGGGAGAGGTATAGGTACTGTGGTGAAGAGTGCCCTCCTGAGGTAATGGAGACCGAGGAAAATCCTGAAGGGCAACAGGATTTACGCCAGATTGACAATACTGGAAGGAAAGAAAAACTCCCTTTCGGCTGAGCTAAGAATGGATACCAGCCCAGGGGAGGAGTTGAGTAGTCCTGATTGGGCACACCCAGTGGTTGGAAGGGGCGTGCCTGGAAGAGAACCTCCGTTTTAAACCTGAGAATGACCCTGCTAGAGGGTGTGAAGAGAGCAAAGGGAGCAGAGAGTGCAGGAGGAGCAAAGAGAGCAGCAAAGGACTGAGCCGAAGTAGGCAGAGCAGTGCACAGAGCTGTACAAGGAACTCTGAGCAGAGGACCTCAGAGCAAAGGACCTGTGAGAGGACGAGCTGTGGAAAGACGTTTGGTACGTCAGCTGAGAGTGAGTCAGAGAGTGAATGGAAGACCAGGAAGCAGTGTGGCAGTACGTTTGACCCTGGTAATAAAAGAAGACCTGCAAGGATCTTTTCAAGGGCTGTAAATGAAAGTCCTGAGGAAAGTGGACGTAGCCCTGGATTAGACTCCTGGAAGAAGGCAGAGCCTTTGAAGAGGAAGCCTCCACGGCAGGCAAGTGAGAAAGAAAACTCATTCTTTGGAATACAGTTGGGACCAGAGAGACACAGGAACCCTCACAGCTGGAAGACGTCTGAGCTACCTAGGACGAGAGGGGCTTGGCAAAAAGTAAGCAGTTTTCCTAGGAGTTACAAGAGTGAAGGTAAACTCAATTCTCCTATGTTTGAAGCCTTACTAAGAGAGCCTAAATGTTACCCTGACTTATTTAGCCTGAGAGGGGAGAAGGGAAACATTACTGACCAAGAGAGAAGCTTAATAGCTGCTGACAATTGCTTATCTAGCAACCAACAGGCTGAATTGCTTCTCCAAAGCTTTAAAGAGTTTTATAGATCTAAAAGCAGGCAGACAACCAGTACTGAATGAAGATACTAATTCTATACAGTCTGAAGAATTAATGCAAACTGATTCTGACTTACCTGACTGTAATAGTATGGATTGTTCATTGTGTTGTATGGAAATACCAGAGTAAAGAAGCTTGCTGTGCCGTGTATGAGTAAAATACAACGGAGCTGTTTCTACTGCCCTGCTTTGGAAACCTTAATTACTTGCACCTGAATTAAGCTCCCACTGTGAACGTAACAGTGCATGTAAAGAGGCTGCATTAAATGGGAATCACCTCTTGGGGCAGAGCTGAGTCAAACTCCCTAGAAGTAAAGCTGAAGTTAAAGCTGAATTCTACTTTAGTTGACTTTATTCCTAAGTTTATTCTGTTCATGTTAAAGCACCAGTTTTGTTCATGTGTATGAATTTGTGATGCGCTGGAAGAATCTCCCAACAACAATAAAATACTTGCAAACAAGCCTTACCATCTCTGGTGCACAACTACACTTATTTCAGAGTGAAAGGAGCACAAGAACTACATTACCCAGCATTACCAGGGAACAGTTTTTAACTCCATTCCTCACGAGGCAATAGGCCGCTCCTGTCTTTTAGCCCTAAGGCGGGGCAGGGGCGTCGCAGTACCTTGAGACTGCCTGTATGTCCATGACTAGGATTGCCTGGCTGACATACAGACACGACCCTCAACATGTCCCCTCCGTGTATGTCTGTAATCACATCCCATAATTGCATGGTTTGAGACTCACGCACAGGATCACACAGGTCTGCTCTTGACCCCTGTTCTGTTTGTGCCGACTCAACACCTCACAACTGACACCCCTGATGCAAGCGTCATCACGGCCCTCCCCCCCAAACCTCTGGGGATCACCGCCCTTCACTAGGGGTGACCATCTGCTGTTGAATCCACAACATTACCTTTGCTGGGCATTTTTGGGGACCTCCCCCCTCCGCTGCACCCTCTGTTCCCCCCATGTTTTGTTTATCAAGGTGCACATGCACTGTTATCTGACTCCTACCTCCTAGGGCACAAGGTGTATGTAAACCCCTCTGGCATAAAACACGTGAGGCAGCAATGCTATTGGCCAAGTATGATACTTCATCCTGGTGTTACCACTACATCCCTCTGAGTTACTAGCGCAGCACCTGTCAGCTGTCTCAGCTGAGTTTATGCATCCGAATGTGTCCCCACATGGCATGGTGTTTTTTGAGCTACCTATGTTCACCAATGTGTCTTACCAGGTGTGGTTGTTGTCGGTCATCAAGGCTCCAGCAACCATTCACAATGGACATGTGTGTGCTATATGTCCTAGAGGCTTTTGGTAGATCTGCACTATGTGGATGTTTTGGCACAGCCTGTGGATCCCTGTGTTTTGCATCCACATCATAGTAATGCACCATGTTCATTGTGTGGTTTGGACGTATACTACTGTGTCAATTATACTAAGTAACCCTATCCATGTGTCTACGACAGGCTGCCATATCTCAATGAATCACATGTGGAATGTGTGACATGTTTGTGTGTGCCGGTTGATCACTAGTGAGGTATCTGACAACCCACCCTGTGTTCCTCCCACAGCCAATCGTCAAGGCCTGCAGGATCTAATCTGAGCTGTAGATGCTAACACACGCCAACTCTGCCAGCTGACGGAGGAGGTCAGGGCCCTGCCCATCAATAGGATGTGTGACGCACTGGAGGACATTGCAGCTGTGCTAAGGCAAGCAGTCCCGGCAGTGGTACCGGCACAGGCACAACCACCACCAACACCACCACCACCACCAGGCCAGGCGGAGGGTGCAGCACAGGGGGGTGGGGTTATTCGACGTGGCAGACGTGGGCGTCCACGCCGTCAATAAATATGATATTAGACATATGAGATATCGTACATGCAACGTGTGTTTCAAATATGTGTCCCTGTGATGTCCTAGGTAGTGTGCACATGCAGGTGTCCGCCATGACCATTTGACCTTTACCATTGCCCCTCACTGGTGGGTTGTTTGCTGTGGCAGTTATCACTACACACATACAAGCACATGGCATGTGCGACCTGCACAGTGTGTGTTCAGTGACCCTTGCCTACAGCGGGGTGGTTTACACAGACAACCATGTTGCGACAAGGAGAGTGCTCCGAGGTGGCATGGACATTATTTGGAAACATCACCATTTAGACCCCCTCATACACCCAACATTGGGTGCATATGTGGGACCATGTTCCCTGTGAGTAACACAGATTATATGTGGCCACCCCCTTAGCCATCCATGTGCCACACACAGGCATGGGTGTCATGCGTATGTGGTCATCTGATGGCAGCAACAACATATGGTTACACGACAGCCATCCCTATGACATGGATTTTACCGAGCCACCCTTACAATGCAACATCACATGAGTCTACCTTTGACCCACGCTACCCCACACATTTTTAGCCACCATCACCTAATGGGTACCTGCTCCACATATCATACCCATGTCTACTTTTGCTGCTTATGCAGGTCCACACACATGTCCCATGCTTGCATCCATAGTGAGTGGTGAAGGGAGCCACGTGACTATTGTGTCATATGAAACAAAACTTTATTTTACCAACACAACCAAACTGGCAACATGCCTGGGAACCCCTTGGCCCTGGTTGTGGCTGGAACACAGACCAGCACAGGGCACATGTGGTCGACACAGGAGCCATCACCGACTCCTGTGCCGACGTTCAGCAGGTGGTAAACGACGGGACAGCTGTTCCATCTCTTCACTCACCTGCTGGACGACTGCCGTCAGACACCGGCAGCTGTGCAGCAGCAGACGCACGTCCCTGTGCACACCATCCACTGCCTCCATCACATCATGTATGCACATGCCAGGACACAAACAAACACTAGCCAGTGTTTGTGTGCTGGCATGTGCACGTCTGACGTGTGCGGCAGTGGATGGTGCACTACGGGGACGGCAGCCATTCCCTGAAGACACCTGCTGGGCCTGACGGCAGACCACATGCCCTGTGCTGGGCTGTGTTCGGCACTACCCTCCACCCACCCTGCTACCCTCCCCCCCAAATCTTCCATCGCCCTCCCTTGCCCAGCGCCAGGCAACACACCCACATGGCCCACAGGCCCCCACAGCCCTGACCCCCCCAAACCAACCGCGCCCCCCACACCCCTTGTTGCGCTGCTGTCCTCATCCGACTCAAATCGGCCCTTCAAACCCTCCTCCTCATCATCCTCATCCTGGGCCTCCGGCACCTCCTCCACGTCCTCCTCCTCCTCCTCTTCGTTGTCCTCCTCCTCCTCATCAATCACCACCACCTCCTCCACCTCCGCCCTTCCACGGTGGGTGGTGGGCCTCCGCAAAGAGTATGCGGAGGTGTGTGGGCCCTCCACA
This sequence comes from Ichthyophis bannanicus, assembly GCA_033557465.1. Taxonomy (NCBI): domain Eukaryota; kingdom Metazoa; phylum Chordata; class Amphibia; order Gymnophiona; family Ichthyophiidae; genus Ichthyophis; species Ichthyophis bannanicus. The sequence continues at coordinate 1,595,394,982 of CM066032.1, forward strand.
TCCTCATCACTCTCTGTTGACAAAGACACACATTAGGACAATATCATGTGTGTCACATAACACATGTACATATGCAGGCGACACACAGGCTGGTGGGCCAATATAACATTAGAACTGGTGAAGCATGTCTGTCAGTACTAGCCGTCATGTTGCTGCTGTGTCCCGCTGGCATACCGCTCCAGAAAGGACCCATGGTGCTGGCGCAACTCACGGCCCTTCTTTCTCAGATCCTCCACCTGTGGATATGCAAACAATGGGTGTGTTCATCAATGAGGGGTTCATTCAGGTGTGTGGACAACATAACCTTACCCCTGTGTGCGACGCATCATACGTCTCCCTCTCCATTGCTGTGTGTGGTATGAGGTGCATAGGTAACCACCTAAAACAGTTGGTCTGTGCAAAATGCAGTGATAGTTCTGCACATCTGTGTTTGGGGGGTAACAACGGGGCCTGTGTTGGTATGACAGCCATCGCCCAAGAAGACATCAGGTAGCAGCATTGCACAGTGCCTGCATGCTCTCTGCCACACATAATCTATTATGCTCTACACATGAGTGAAATGGTGGGTCAAAGGGACACAGACAGAGAGAGAGAGGGATAGGGAGTGAGAGGGGGAGTGTGAGAGTCAGAGAGGGTGAGGGGGTTTAAACCATTCCCTAGGTAAGTTGGTTGTTTGTGTGGTCCCCTCCCTGCTATTGGCTGACATCAACTGATACAGGTGTGTATCTATGCAATCCCCGGAATAAAGCAGGTCAAAGTCATCACTGGTGGGTAACCCACAGTTGTACATGGCAGGTACATGTCCACGAAGAGTTGGGGCCCTGTGTAGGGTTTACACCAACTACCATGGATCTCTGGCATCCACTATGGGTTTAATTTCCAGGTTAGGTGGTTATGGGAGAGGTGTGCTCAAGTGGCCTTAACATACATTGCATCCCTCTGGGAGACTCCATCTGAGCAGTAGTGGGCCATGAGGGTGTAAACTGAGCCCCATGACTCTGCTCGTCAGATGTCTTTCACACATGTGGTGTGGTGTGTGGCCCTAGAGGCTGCCATGGCTGCCAAATTGTGAGCAGTGACATCGGCATGCAGTGCAAGTGTATTGCCATGACAGATGTATGTGGGACCATTCACAGACCAGTAGGTTTTCTGCTCTCTTTTCAACGTCTGTACTCACATGGATGGATCAGAGTGTGGGGATGGCTAAGGGGAACGTATGTGATGCTGGGTCCCCTGCAGATAGACAGCCAGGGCTCCCCCACATTGCACAGTATAGTGATTCATCCTTGCATCTGGCACATGGGGCTGATGGACGGATACAGATAGCTGAAGCTCTGTGTCCTAATGAATGTATGGGACAACATAGGCATGACATGTGTCTGTGTCCATAGGACAACCGTATCATGTTTGTAGCCAGTGTATGTTGGATCAGCCCTTAGAGCTTGCAGTTCACTGATACACCTTGTAGATCTGATTGCTATGATGAGTGTTCCCATCAAGGACAGAAACATTAGGGATGTGGTGCCTGGGAACTATGTGAGCCCCTGCATAGCCAAGCCCACAACATGTTTGGGAACCCATGCCACTGTGGTTGGTTCCAGGGGAGGTGTTTTTGGGGGCATACCCTCCACAACGCACGGTTTTTGCTGATGGGAGGAAAATGTTAGGCCATTGATGGGTGGAGATGTTGCAGCAATGGCCTCTCAAAGGTCTTGGAATGAATGACCTCTGCTGTGCACCAGTGTTTGATGGGTTACAGTGTGACCCCTACAATGATGTGTGAGGGATGGCACGGGTGTGTACGCCCTTTGGTTGCCAACATCTGTTGACTCTCTCTCACGTTAACACATGGACGCGCTTTGTGGCATGTGTCGTGGAAACATTAGGGACATATCACACATCATGGTTAGTGTGGTGTGGCATACACGTTTCAGTCATCCATTAGCAGGCTCTGGGGTGTGTTGACTGGGGATTGTTATGCCATAGTGGCCCCACCCCATGCAACATTAGGTCCCTGACAGAACCACTGTCCAGATGTGCTACTTGTGACAGACATGGATTGCATAGGGCAGCACACCTAGCATTGCCAGCATGGGGCTACGTGGATACTGTTGTCTCTGTCCCCCTGCACCTTGCCTGTTGTCTAATCCATCCAGGGAATGTCAGACAGCACATATAGGGAGTGTTGGCCCCAGGTGTTATGGAGGCATCCCTCGTTATGCAGCCATGAATGAGGAGTTCTGGAACTAACTGTGTACCTGTGGCATTAGATTCAGCTGCAGAGCAATATAGATATATATGAGGCTCAACAAGGTCCAGATATTCAGGGGAGGTGCACCTTGTGTCGGCACCAGTGTTGCCTATGCACATCACTAATGATGCTGTCTGAACATTAGTTCATATTGCCAGGGTGATTGACAACACGGAGGTGGGTATGCTCCTCTCTGACAAATGGCCACAGATTTCAAATTTTGTTGTAAAGTGACCAAGAGGGTGTTTCAAATAATTTCTAACAATACAACATGGGTACCTGATTGTCTGCATGACCTAGTCAGGTGTTGCCCTTTCAAGGGGGATGGCATACCTAGGGGGCCTGCCACATTGCTGTTGCCTCCTACATATTTGTTCGTGATTGCCACCCCTGACCCTCCAGGTGGCTGGGGCTGAGTTGTGCAGTGGATGAGCACACCCCCCCCCCCCCACTTTGACAGCCTCTGCTGTCAAGGTGATCAGAGGTGAGGTTTGCAGGACAGCTTGCACCTCCTACCATTATGGTGTTGACCGCCAGCGGCCGATGGACTGGGTGGGACAGTCTGAGAACATTCTCCGATCTGAGTGATAGACTGTGACATGAGTCCACTGGGTGGTGATGCACCATTGGTGCACTTGCATGTGCGGACGTGTATGGGTGACTACATGCACCGTAGCTGACATGTGCCCATCTGCTGGGGAATCACTCTGTCCAGGAGGTGTGTTGGTTGCAGTATTCATGACAGATATTGCACAAATCAGGTTTAGGGCGGCTGCAGCAGATAGGTGGGATTCAGTGTGCTATTGTGCCTTGCTTGTGTGTACTCCATCAATCGCATGGTAGTCTGGAGGATTCTCTGGGTTATCTGTGATGGCATACATATTGGAGTACAACGAGTGTGTGAGTGGGAGGGAGGCCTGGCCATGTGACTGTGACTGTGTGCACATGGTTCACTCGTCCAGGTGTTGTTAGACACAGGTTTCCCTGGTACGGGAAACAGAAGCACCGACAGCCATGCACTATGTGCATGCTCGGGGGGCTGAGCGTAGGCGTTGGGGGAGAACTTTGTAGTGATAGTGCCCTGCCTGATAGCAGACCCCATGGGACCTCTGGTGGAATGTCTGGAATGGCTCCTGTGGTCTTTACTCAGATTCAGTTGCCACTTACCCATAGACAACCCAAACTACCTGTCTGAACAAATCATGGTGGGACATATGCTCAGGCACCAACATAATTATCTTGGGATATGCAGGCCCCTCCTGACGAGGTGCATTACCACCCTCTGAGCTGTGACAGTCAACAAAACCCTCAGAGGACTGGTTGCATATTATCACTGAGGGCTCAGGTTTAGTGCTTGTTGAGAACCTCTGAACGTGTGTACAGGGATAACCTGGTTCGAGTTTTCTGGAGACACCACACATCAGCACATAATGACTATTTCCCCATGCTGTGACCACAATCTGTGTGTACTGGTGGCACAATGTGTGTGGGGTGGTTTGGTGATGACGACCTTGATGCCACATAGATAGCCACAGGACTGTGTTTGCTGGCCACGATCCTCTGGTCCAGTGACACTGGCTATGCCTATGTATTGGTAATGTCCACAGCTAGTACCTCAAAGCAAGGTCCAAGGGTTTTGGTGGAGGGTGCGGCCACAAGACATGGCTGTGGTCACAGGGTGCCTTGTGGATGCTGGGGAATCACACCAGGACAGTTTGGCCCAAAGTAGGTTCTCTTACGCCAACACCACGCCGTCCCCATGTTTTGAGGGGGATGGGTGCTTTCCGAAATGGCCAGTTTTATGTTTGTCTACATGGGATCCACAGGATGTAAATAAGTCCCCTGAGGACATGGATGCCACCACAGGCACGTCTATGGCGTTGCGGGTACTGTGCTTGGCTGTTGTTTTCGGCCATCCCCACTTGCATACCATCCCACACGCCAAACAGCCACACATGGAGTGGATGGGCCGTAGGCATTTGGGACAATACGCCTGGCTATAACTTACAGTGGAGGTAGAGGCACATTTTCAATATGTCTTCTGATAGCAGGAGTGACTTTACACAATGACGGCCAACTTAGGGCCTACCCACAAACCTTGGGAAGATGTGCAAGGAGGTTTACACTCTTCCTGTGTAATTGTGTTGGTGAGAGCTCAACAACACTTCTACAGGTGGCAGTTACAGTAGAACAGTGTTACCGGTGAGGGAGACGTCAGCGGGTGCAGGCACAGGATTTGCGAGACCATAGAGGTGTTTTTCAAGGATAGTGATAATGAACGGATGACTCTGTGTAACATGATTAACTGGGAAGCAGCATTTGGGAGAGGCATCAGGGAAGCACGTATGCGCTGTTGGATGGACCCATATGCTTTCCTCTTGGACGCTGGAGAGCGGTCATACGCAGGCTGAGACAGGGCACACAAGAGAAACATATGACTGATATTCCCTGCTTGCTCCTGGAGATTGAATGTTGCCAGTGCCAGCTGCATGCTTAGCTGCGGATTACAGCCTGTGTTCATTGAGACCTATGTGCATTGTATGTGGCACCCTGAGCTCACCATTTCATTCCTCTGTGACCCCCTTCACAGACATGGCAGGGACGTATCACAGTTGGGTTGGCACAGATGACGTTCCAGCTTCCCCCCCCCAACCCAGTATGTGTTATTTTTCCCACATTTGTGTTGACCTTAGCTACACATGTCACCCAACACTCACCCAATGGCAACATGATATCCCAGCACACCTGGGTGTTGTATACCTACATGTTACATTTGTTTGCCGAACCTATGGAGCTTACCATGGCCCACGTCCATGACATGTGGCTTTCTAAAGGACCATGGATAGTACTTTTTTACTAAATACATTTGTTGTGTGATGTGTCTGTGTGTTGCACGGAGCATACTGGTCTCAGTGGACTTGCATCTGGCCCTATGTGACCTATGTGATGTTGGTCGTTTTATCAGACTTGGGCCCTGGATGCGTATGGCCGTGTGGCTGGCCACACTGGGGGCAGGGGACAATGCACGGGTATGTACTTTTGCCACCTGTGCACATGTGTTTGATTCAGACTGTGGTGTGCAACCTAGACAAGTGCATGTATCCATCAAACAGCATCTGTGATGTTAATCTGCTAACACATGTGTGAGACCTGGCGGATGGGCAGATGTGTGACCTGAGTCAGCATGCATAGCTGGGGACATGTCTCAATTAAAGACCCTCACCATTGGATCTTATAGCTGATGTGGGTGAGGTGTCCATCACGCATATCCACATCTGCGTCACACCAATCTTCTGGATACATCAATGGTGTGTGTGCTGAGCTGTGGACCTCAAGGACTGTGTGAGATGTGCTACCTACCCACCATACCATAAGAACAAATGTGAGTGACATACCCTCTGTTGCATACAGCTCTCAGGCCCCCTGGGTTTAGGGTATCCTAGGACACATCGTCAGCAACATACAGCGCAGCAGCAGGGTGATTGCCAGAAACCCATACACAGGTATCAGGAATGCCTAGGGATGTGCAGCATGGATTGAACAGTCTAGGCACACTGCACCATATCACCAGGGTGTGTGAGAGGCCACTGTGATGGCCACTCAGGACTCCTGGGGATAGGGTGACTTGATTTAACAGTCTAGGCACACTGCACCATATCACCAGGGTGTGTGAGGGGCCACTCTGATGGCCTCTCAGGACTCCAGGGGATAGGGTGAATGGATTAAACAGTGTGGGCACACTGCACAATATCACCAGGGTGTGTGAGAGGCCACTGTGATGGCCTCTCAGAACTCCTGGGGATAGGGTGACTTGATTTAACAGTCTAGGCACACTGCACCATATCACCAGGGTGTGTGAGAGGCCACTGTGATGGCCTCTCAGAACTCCTGGGGATAGGGTGACTTGATTTAACAGTCTAGGCACACTGCACCATATCACCAGGGTGTGTGAGAGGCCACTGTGATGGCCTCTCAGGACTCCTGGGGATAGGGTGACTTGATTTAACAGTGTGGGCACACTGCACAATATCACCAGGGTGTGTGAGAGGCCACTGTGATGGCCTCTCAGAACTCCTGGGGATAGGGTGACTTGATTTAACAGTCTAGGCACACTGCACCATATCACCAGGGTGTGTGAGAGGCCACTGTGATGGCCTCACAGGACTCCTGGGGATAGGGTGACTTGATTTAACAGTCTAGGCACACTGCACCATATCACCAGGGTGTGTGAGAGGCCACTGTGATGGCCTCACAGGACTCCTGGGGATGGGGTGACTTGATTTAACAGTGTAGGCACTCTGCACCATATCACCAGGGTGTGTGAGAGGCCACTGTGATGGCCTCTCAGGACTCCTGGGGATAGGGTGACTTGATTTAACAGTGTGGGCACACTGCACCATATCACCAGGGTGTGTGAGAGGCCACTGTGATGGCCTCTCAGGACTCCTGGGGATAGGGTGACTTGATTTAACAGTGTGGGCATACTGCACAATATCACCAGGGTGTGTGAGAGGCCACTGTGATGGCCTCTCAGAACTCCTGGGGATAGGGTGACTTGATTTAACAGTCTAGGCACACTGCACCATATCACCAGGGTGTGTGAGAGGCCACTGTGATGGCCTCACAGGACTCCTGGGGATGGGGTGACTTGATTTAACAGTGTAGGCACTCTGCACCATATCACCAGGGTGTGTGAGAGGCCACTGTGATGGCCTCTCAGGACTCCTGGGGGTAGGGTGTCTTGATTTAACAGTGTGGGCACACTGCACAATATCACCAGGGTGTGTGAGAGGCCACTGTGATGGCCTCTCAGAACTCCTGGGGATAGGGTGACTTGATTTAACAGTCTAGGCACACTGCACCATATCACCAGGGTGTGTGAGAGGCCACTGTGATGGCCTCACAGGACTCCTGGGGATGGGGTGACTTGATTTAACAGTGTAGGCACTCTGCACCATATCACCAGGGTGTGTGAGAGGCCACTGTGATGGCCTCTCAGGACTCCTGGGGATAGGGTGACTTGATTTAACAGTGTGGGCACACTGCACAATATCACCAGGGTGTGTGAGAGGCCACTGTGATGGCCTCTCAGAACTCCTGGGGATAGGGTGACTTGATTTAACAGTCTAGGCACACTGCACCATATCACCAGGGTGTGTGAGAGGCCACTGTGATGGCCTCACAGGACTCCTGGGGATGGGGTGACTTGATTTAACAATGTAGGCACTCTGCACCATATCACCAGGGTGTGTGAGAGGCCACTGTGATGGCCTCTCAGGACTCCTGGGGATAGGGTGACTTGATTTAACAGTGTGGGCACACTGCACAATATCACCAGGGTGTGTGAGAGGCCACTGTGATGGCCTCTCAGAACTCCTGGGGATAGGGTGACTTGATTTAACAGTCTAGGCACACTGCACCATATCACCAGGGTGTGTGAGAGGCCACTGTGATGGCCTCTCACGACTCCTGGGGATAGGGTGAATGGATTGAACAGTCTAGCCACGCTTCACCATATCACCAGGGTGTATGAGAGGCCACTGTGATGGCCTCTCAGGACTCCAGCGGATAGGGTGAATGGATTGAACAGTGTAGGCACACTTCACCATATCCCTAGGGTGTGTGAGAGGCCACTGTGATGGCCTCTCAGGACTCCTGGGGGTAGGGTGTCTTGATTTAACAGTGTAGGCACACTGCACCATATCACCAGGGTGTGTGAGAGGCCACTGTGATGGCCTCTCAGGACTCCAGGGGATAGGGTGAATGGATTGAACAGTGTAGGCACACTTCACCATATCCCTAGGGTGTGTGAGGGGCCACTCTGATGGCCTCTCAGGACTCCTGGGGATAGGGTGAATGGATTAAACAATCTAGGCACACTGCACAATATCACCAGGGTGTGTGTGAGAGGCCACTGTGATGGCCTCTCAGAACTCCTGGGGATAGGGTGACTTGATTTAACAGTCTAGGCACACTGCACCATATCACCAGGGTGTGTGAGAGGCCACTGTGATGGCCTCACAGGACTCCTGGGGATGGGGTGACTTGATTTAACAGTGTAGGCACTCTACACCATATCACCAGGGTGTGTGAGAGGCCACTGTGATGGCCTCTCAGGACTCCTGGGGATAGGGTGACTTGATTTAACAGTGTGGGCACACTGCACAATATCACCAGGGTGTGTGAGAGGCCACTGTGATGGCCTCTCAGAACTCCTGGGGATAGGGTGACTTGATTTAACAGTCTAGGCACACTGCACCATATCACCAGGGTGTGTGAGAGGCCACTGTGATGGCCTCACAGGACTCCTGGGGATGGGGTGACTTGATTTAACAGTGTAGGCACTCTGCACCATATCACCAGGGTGTGTGAGAGGCCACTGTGATGGCCTCTCAGGACTCCTGGGGATAGGGTGACTTGATTTAACAGTGTGGGCACACTGCACAATATCACCAGGGTGTGTGAGAGGCCACTGTGATGGCCTCTCAGAACTCCTGGGGATAGGGTGACTTGATTTAACAGTCTAGGCACACTGCACCATATCACCAGGGTGTGTGAGAGGCCACTGTGATGGCCTCACAGGACTCCTGGGGATGGGGTGACTTGATTTAACAGTGTAGGCACTCTGCACCATATCACCAGGGTGTGTGAGAGGCCACTGTGATGGCCTCTCAGGACTCCTGGGGATAGGGTGACTTGATTTAACAGTGTGGGCACACTGCACAATATCACCAGGGTATGTGAGAGGCCACTCTGATGGCCTCTCACGACTCCTGGGGATAGGGTGAATGGATTGAACAGTCTAGCCACACTTCACCATATCACCAGGGTGTATGAGAGGCCACTGTGATGGCCTCTCAGGACTCCAGGGGATAGGGTGAATGGATTGAACAGTGTAGGCACACTTCACCATATCCCTAGGGTGTGTGAGAGGCCACTGTGATGGCCTCTCAGGACTCCTGGGGGTAGGGTGTCTTGATTTAACAGTGTAGGCACACTGCACCATATCACCAGGGTGTGTGAGAGGCCACTGTGATGGCCTCTCAGGACTCCTGGGGGTAGGGTGTCTTGATTTAACAGTGTAGGCACACTGCACCATATCACCAGGGTGTGTGAGAGGCCACTGTGATGGCCTCTCAGGACTCCTGGGGATAGGTTAATGGATTAAACAATCTAGTCACACTGCACAATATCACCAGGGTGTGTGAGAGGCCACTCTGATGGCCTCTCAGGACTCCTGGGGATAGGGTGACGTGATTTAACAGTCTAGCCACGCTGCACCATAGCACCAGGGTGCCTGAGAGAACACTCTGATGGCCTCTCTGGACTTTTGGGGATGTGGATCTTGGATTGAACAGTCTAGGCACACTGTACCATATCACCATGGTGACTGAGAAACTACTATGCTGGTCTGCTAGGACTCCTGGGGATTGCGAGGATGTGTGGCAGAACATTGGCACACCACCCCATATCACCAGGGTGACTGACAGACCATGTGCTGAATATTTCACAACCCCTGATGGTGGACCACATGTGTTACCCTGTGGATGCAGATCACACCATCAGCACAGTATGTTTCTGATGGCTCCACAGATCTATGGACTACCTCTGTTACAGTGTGCTGTATCACATCTACAACAGCAGATGCCATGGCCCCAAGATGGCATCATGCCCTCTGTGACCACATCCGTCACCACCTCGGCACAGGCCAAACCACTCTGATGTGATACAGCAACAATATAGCATGTGGTTTCACCTGCTACACTTTCATGATATGGACTAGCTCCACACAGCAGCATGGACATCTGCAATCCACGCTGTCTGTGTATATGTTGATTATGACCTGTGGCCATACACTTACCTCACGGGGGTTGTCTGCCACACGATTGTAGCGTCTGGTGAGTCGCTCCCACGCCCTGCGCACTTTACTCATGTCCATTCTCCTTGAGGCCCCAGGGAACAGCCTGTCGAGTTTAGGGCCAATGAGCCTAGCCAGGTGGCACAGCTCACGGTGGCTGAAGGCAGGCTTGCGTGTGCGGGTAGCCATTGTCCAGTATGGGCTTCTTGACGCGTTGACGCACGCAACGCAACTTCCGCACATGCGCATATCAGTTCGCGCACATGCGCGCCACATGGCTGCGCGAAAGTCTGTTCCTGCGCCCCGCATGGCTGCGCGACAGATGCAATAGGCGCTCTTGCGTTCCGCATGGCTGCGCAAGATGAAATTTGGAAATGCACACATGTATGTACCGCTCAGATTATGGTGTCACCAACAGTACATCTACGAAGGTCTGCAGACACACATAGCACCAATGTGTTTCCTCATGTGGAAAAGATGTCTTCGCTTGCTATGAATTATTCATGTTTACACAGTGTGTTATAACCTCCGAAAACATATCCAGTAATTGCTTGTGCATTGTCTGATGATGTGTGCTATGTGTGTCACATAGCAGGTACTGGCAAGATACTTACAACAGGGGGTGCTGACAGACCATCAGCATCAGCTATCAGTCATCCTAGTGTTATGGGTTTATGTGTGCCACTGGAGTATGTTTAGTGGTGCATCTCGATGTGTGGCCAGCAATGATGTGGATGTTGCCATAGGGGGGGTAGGAGGGTGCTTCATATCTGCCAATTGGACATGCACAGTAGGTTGCATCTTGTCCATCATGTGACAATGTAGGTCGTCATGTCACGTTAATGCATATTATCCCTTAATATGTGTGCTGACATACAGTCCCAGTGACAGAGGTGTAGCACAATGGTTGAGGCATGGACTGGTGAACCAAGGGTCATAGGTTCAAACCCCCATTGGGGTTCAGCATTACCTGTCTCATGCAGCACACATTATTATACAGCAGTGCCATAGTGCGTTGAACGTACATCAGTGGTGCGTGAGGCATACATCTTCTTACATTACAACATTATTACCTGCGGCAGTCTCCTTTCTACATTTCAGCAGTACTGGCAGGAGAAAACCTTTACAGTGCTCTATACATCAGGTGCAGTGCAGTATTGTTACTAAGGGATCAACACAACCCTGATAACCACAGCACACAGTCTTCTGGTTTGCCTCTTTAGCCAGCCATGCATCTTTTCTCAGCTGTGGAGCTGTGGCACACAGCTTACATTGCTGCATCTGCCGCCAGAGGTAGTGCGTTTGCCTCCACAGTGGGGTTATTTGTGAGTGCATCCAATGGCAGGTTTGGTAATGTAAATTAGTGGTGGCAACTGAAACACCCTCACAGTGCTGTAATCTTCAGGTGGCCCATAAGCCACCTTATAGGGCACCCTCAGGTTACAGAACTGTGTTGTTCTCTTTGTTGGCAGTAGAACATGACATTAAACACATACTGCCCCAGACAGCACCCATGTACCCTGTCAAATACTTATCAGCACTTTACAATGGCCTGTTCAATGTATGTCCAGTTTGGGCACTGTGAACACTACTGATGCTGAGAAGCACAGTATATGTGCCAATGTAAATATCTACATTACTTTTCTTGCACAAAGACAATATAAATTTGTAACAACAACCTGTTGCTTCACAGGCATTGCAGTCAACACTGGGCTACAGCTCCATAGCTAGCGGGAAAGGTCTGGCTTGCTGAACTTTAACTTCTGCAGACTATGTAATACGGTTAACAGGGTAGGGTTAGTCCAATCGCACCCATGATGCACTGCACATGCAAAGCAACAGTCTACAGATGGCCCGAAGATGGGGTGTGCACCCCTACAGCACCTAGGCCTAGTAGTGGGTACTGACCTTCTTTGTTGCTGGTACATAGTCACTGCAGACCGTCAAAGTGTGTGTGGGCTATGCTCACCCTGAGGGTGAGGTGGAACGCACAGCACCTGTCCTGGCTGAGATGGACTCTACATCAGTTCAAAATGTCTGCCGATGTCTAATAGGTTCCCCCATCAGACACACCTGCAGAACACCTTTGGACATCTGTATCTCCCAGTCACATCTTACCGTTGTTGACTGAAATGTTCACAAAGTAGTCAGTATCCTGTGTGTGTCGCCTGTCCACATGATATAGGTGTGGTGGGTGTGGGAGGGAAGGAGCTGTATGGTCATATAGGCGTAGTGTGTTTGACCCCAAAACGTGTCCTCTGAAACCCCAGTTCACCAAACAACAGATCCACATTCTATATCCCAGTAATGGTGATGGCAGCAGACAGGGCCATCAAACTCGGCCCAGATGGAGAAGAGACAACCTACAGGACACTCGATGCTGTTCTGTACGCATCCATATTGCACAAGAGAACACACAGTGGAGCCTGAAACACCCATCTCCCCGACCACCATCAGAGAATTTCCAGCAGTAAGAACAGTGAGTTCCCAGATACTGAACCCTGCAAGGTGTTCCAGGCAGACGCACAATAACTGCAGACAGGCCACTAGCCAGTCCATAGTGCATGGTAACAGTGAATATGTGTGCACCATAACTCAGATATGAGCACACCCACCACACAGTTAACTCAGTGATTAGGCCCCAGAAATACAGAACCCATATACATCACATGAGAGAACTACTATATGGCACTATGGTCGAACCTAGCCATGCCGTGGTCACTGCTCAGTCAGGGTGAGCGTGACCTACCAGCAGGACATGCTGTGGACACCATGTCTATGCAGATGATGCCCAACCACTACAATGTTCCAGACATTGAACTATGCCCTGTGCAGATGCATCCTGCTCACACGGGCCTGTCTGGTGTATACCCACAGTACTTTGCTCCTCATTATGCACATTGCCAGCCCAATCATGGCAAAACTACTATCTGTGTGGTCTGCGTAGGGTGTTGGCAAACACCACACACTGGATACACAGACACCCCCCCCCCCCCAACTATAACAGCATTGAGCAGCTATAGAGGTATTTGCCAGCCCTGGCCACCATACCAGTACTGGGCACAGTGCATGCATGGCTATGTAAGGCACTACTGTTGGAGTCATTCTCGAGGGTGGTGGACTCTGTCATACACATGACCTGTCACACATTGCACAAACATCAGAGACATTGGTGTGATACAGCTCCATGAAACGGTGGACTTAACTTAGGCATTTCTATCTGACAGTAATCAAAACAAGCTTTGGATATCTGAGTACCGTACCACCGTGTCTAAAGTGGGTTTACTCATGTATGCACATCCTATTGTTGGGACATTCACACAGGGCCCAACATCCTGCCTCTGCATTGGTCTTTGCATAATGGTGCCTGCAGGTGCAGGTGTTTCTGGGCCTGTTTGCCGCTGCTCTAGGGCAGAGGTTCCCAAATGCACTCCAGGTGGCCCACACAGTGGTCGGGTTTTCATGATGTCCCTGATGAATATGCCTATGATACATCTGCATACCATGGGGGCGGAATCTTACATTCGAGCACACGCATCTTTTTTAGAGACATCATCCAACCTGAGTGATTTGTGGACCTCCATGTCTGCATTTGGCCGACTCTGCTGTAGGTGAAGCATATGTTTATGAGGTGTGTGCTGTTTAAGGTAACATATGAGCTTTACTAATACGAGTATGTCCTCAGCAGTAAAGGTTCAGTCTTTACTACCATGTTTCCCTCATGGGTAAAATGTGGTGACTGGGATGGCAGGTGCCCCAGCTGGGATTTGATCTTATGACTGTGTGGTATTCAAGGCACTGACTGTGTTCACTGCACCACCGCCTTGGCACAACAACAGTACATTCCCTGTGGATTCCATGGCTGTTTCTCACACAAGGCCCGTATGTTGGAGTGCACTGCAGCCATGTGAGGTGGGCCAGGCCACCATCTGTTGTGGCCAGCAGCCACTGGCACCTCTGCCAACAGTAGCCACCCGCCACCATGCACACATTGGCTTATGTTGTTGACAACATCACAGATGAATGATATGTGGCCCCCCAGGACTGCATTTTGCGGACTCTGCTGTTGGCGTTGTGCATTTTTCAGTTGTATGTGCTCTTTAGGGTATAATAGAGGTGTTAGGAACATGCTTTTGTTATCTGCAATAAAGGATTTCCATTACTATCATGTTTTAGTGGTGGTTAAAATATATGGACATGGTTGGTGTTATCCACAGCTGGGACTTGAACTGGTGACTTTTGGCTCCTGGACACACTGTCTGTGTTCAATGCACCACACCTCTACCACAGAGACAATGTGCTCCCTACAGATACCATGTCTGTTTGACACACAGAGTCTGTTGTAGTGCAGTACACCCACATGAACGGGCCTATGCCACCGTCTTCTTTGAACAGCTGCCACTGCCCCCCTCCAACACCAGTACCCCTCTGTCAACATGCTGCATGCCCTTCTGCTGATGGTGCTGGTGGTGCACAGTTTTACGGCATACAGTGTGCAAGTAGGCAACTGCCTATGCTGCACGTTCTGGGTTTGGGGTGCCGCCATAGTCGTCCGCACTTCTACCCAACACCACCATGCTGTTGTGGAACATGTGCATGCCATAGGAGACCTGTCCATTGGAGAGTGGAAATCTGCTCTGTCCTATGTCTATGTGGGATCATTGACCTTGTATGGTGCAGGAGCATGGACCCTTTGCACATTCATATCTTCTTTTTCAGGGCTTTATTGGGAGTGTTTTGTAATGTTTCTCATTGCTGTCACCATTGCTCAGCTTTGGCATCTTTGGTACTACTATCGGGGGGTTCAGCAGCCCTGGCCAAAACACCAGTCCTGGGCACAGTACACACATGAATATGGTACCCAGTACTGTTGGGGGTCGCTCACCACGGTGGTAAGCACTGTCAGAGACCAGACCTGCATCACACACCACAGACATCAGATAGATTGTTATGATGGGGCTCAAGCAGCAAACTGTGCTTAGCATAGGAATTGCTATCTGCCATGACTCATAGCACAAGTTTGATAGCTGGGTACCGTATAACCAGGTGTAGGATGGCATTGTTAAAGTATGCAGGTGCTAGTGTTGGGGGATGCATGCAGGGCCCAAAGTCCTGCCTCTCCAGGCGGCATTGGCCAATGGGGCCTGTGGGTGTGGGTGTGGGTGTGTCTGCCCCTGTTGGCTGCTGCTTTACGGCATAGGTTCCCAACTCCAGTCCTGTTGTGCCAAAGACTGTTTGGGTTTTCATGCTGTCACTCATGAATATGCATGAGCTATATCTGCATACCATGGGGGTGTTGCATAGATATGCAGCAAAGCCATCTTTATTAGAGGCAGCATGGAAACTGAATGGTGTTAGGCCCTCCAGGACTGCATTTGGGAGACTATGCTCTAGGTAGTGGACATTTCTATGATGTTTGTTTTTTGTGTGGTAAATTATAGGCATATTAACCATGCGTATGTACTCTGCAATAATGTTTCAGTCGTTACTACCATGTTTTCTTCATAGGTAAAATAAGGGAACTAGGTTGGTATGAACCACAGCTGATATTTGAACCTCTGACCTTCTGGTCCTGCAGGCACTGGTTGTGTCCACTGCACCATCATCTTAGCACAGCAGCAGAGCATTCCATGGAAATTCCATGGCTGTTTGTCAGACAGGGCCTGTCTGTTGACGTGCACTACACCCATGTGAAGGACGCTAGGCCACCATCTGCTGTGAGCAACATCCACTGCCCCCTCAACCAACTCTACCCCTCAGACACCATGCTGACATGGCCCTTTATTGGTGACATCACAGCTGAATGATAGGTGGCCCTACAGGACTGTCTTGAGGGTACTGTGGTGTAGGTAATACACATGCCTGTGATGTCTGCGCTCTGTAGTGTAAAATATTGCTGTTTGGAGCATACTTATGTTCTCTGCACAACTGGTTGCTCTTTACTATCATGGTTTAGTGCTGGGTAAAAATTGAGAATTGGATTTGAAAGAGACCCATCTGGGACTTGAACTGCAGACCTTCGGCTCCTCAACACACTCTCTGTGTTCACTGCACCACACTGTAGCCACTGACACAATGCATTCCCTGGAGTTGGTTAACCTGGCAAAAGGAGTAATAAACCCTGCTCTGCACAATTTCACTGTGGGATCGTGTAGACCCTTCTAAAATTCATATTTATATTTTTGATCTTTCTTGGGAGTGATGTGTGATGTTTTCAGTAACTATCAATGTTACCCAGCTGTATGGCAATTTTTAATACTTTTGTTGTGGTCAAAGTCATTGTTTCATTTGCACTTTTGTTCTGTGCACATGTATCACACTGCTCACGTTTGTAGGTTTCCCTGGATTTGCTGTACATTGCTGACAGAAATGGTTTCTCTTCCCTTTAAATCGGCTCTACCGCGAGGTTTTCACTCAAGGTAATTTGTAGGTTGGTTTTCAGCCCCGCTCCTGTGCGGGGAGCCTCTCCATGCCCACTCCCCACCCATTGACCCCGTCCCCCCGCCCCTCCGGAGACTTCCTCCGCCCTCGCAATGGCTTTCCACGCCTCTATCGCACATCAATGCGCCGCGCACTTTTGCGGCCGGCGCGCACGTGTACGGCCGGGGCGCACGCGTGCGGGGCACAGAAACCGCACTATTAACGTGCGCTAAGGTACCTTAGCGCATGCTCAGGTGCGCCCCGCACAATTGCGCTGTTTAGTAAACATACCCCTAAGTGTGTAAGAGATCCAGCATTAGACCGATCACCCTATCTTTGCTCCATGATTAATATCAACCTGCTAAAAGAAATAGTCCTAGTTGACTACAGTAGAAGACAGCTGTTATCTTTCCAAAACTTAAACATTCATAACTTGATTCTTCAGATCCAGGACACTACCATCCCATCTCTAATTTAGAAACATAGAAACACAATGGCAGAAAATGACCATATGGCCTATCTAGTCTGCCTTTCCATATGAACTACTATAGTCCGTTTTCTTCCTCTAGAGATCTGTGCTTATACCATGTCTTCTTGAATTCAGATACTGTCGTCTCTGCTACTTCCACTGGCAGACTATTTTATGCATCTACAACTCTAGTCCCCCTACCTACTACATATTCCAAGTTCATCTCCCTGTATGCACATCTAATTTAGATTATGTGTTACTTACTGTTACTTATTTTCTTTTAGTTCAATGTAAACTGTTCTATACAAATTGTTCCATGTTAAACTGTTTTACTGTTTTTTGTTGTATGTAAACCACACTGATTTCAAAAAGCGCAGTATATAAAAGCAAATAAATAAAGAAATATCCATAAAGAAATATTTCCACATACTACTTCTGAGTCTATACCCTTTTACCCTCATCCTATGGCCCCTCATTGCAGAGCTTACTTTCAATTGAAAGAGGCTCTCCTCCTGTGCATTTATGCCACGGAGGTACTTAAACATCTCTATCATATCTCCTCTATCCCGCCTTTCCTCCAAAGTATACATATTGAGATGTTTAAGTCTGTCCCCATATGCCTTATGATGAAGCCCACTGACCCTTTTGGTAGCCATCCTCTGCACTGACTTCATCCTGTTTATATCCTTTTGAAGGTGTGTTCTTCAGAATTGCACAGAATACTCCAAATGAGGTCTCACCAAATACTTACACAGAGGCACTATCACCTCTTTTTTCCTGCTGGCCATACCTTTCCCTATGCATCCATGCCCCTTCTGGCTTTTGCCGTCACCTTTTCTACATGTTCAGCCACATTAAGATCATCAGAAACAATCACGCCAAAGTCCCACTCTTCCTTCTTGGACAGAAGTACTTCACCTCCTATAATGTACCACTCCTTTGGATTTTTGCAGACCAACAACATGACACTGTATTTTTTAGGATTAAATCTCAGCTGCAAAATTCTCGACCATTATTCAAGTTTAGCTAGATCCCTCCTCATGATATCTACTCATTCCTTGGTGTCTTCTCTATTGAAGATTTGGTAACATACTACTACTACTACTACTGAGCATCTGTATAGCACTACAAGTCGTACACAGCACTGCACAGACATGTAAGAGACAGTCCCTGCTCATAGAGCTTACAATCTAGTCAAGACAGACAACACAGAAGGTGTAG
Source organism: Ichthyophis bannanicus (assembly GCA_033557465.1). Taxonomy (NCBI): domain Eukaryota; kingdom Metazoa; phylum Chordata; class Amphibia; order Gymnophiona; family Ichthyophiidae; genus Ichthyophis; species Ichthyophis bannanicus. The sequence continues at coordinate 1,595,413,201 of CM066032.1, forward strand.
GCTAGGATAAAAAGGGGGAAAGGAAAAGAAAAGGAGATCAGGTGAGTCAAGATCGAAAAGCAGTAGCAAAGAGGTGAGTTTTCAGCCTGGATTTGAAGAGGGTCAGAAAGAGTGCCCGGTGTACAGACACAGGTAGTTTGTTCCAGGAGTAAGGTGCAGCAAGATGAAAGGAGCAAAGTCTGGAGTTAGCAATAGAAGAAAAGGGCACAGATAGAAGGAGTTTGCCAGAAGAGTGGAGTTCCTGAGGGGGGTTGTAAGGAGAGATAAGAGAAGAAAGGTAGTGAGGAGCTGCAGAGTGAATGCATTTTTTTTTGTATTAAAGTTTTTATTAATGCACACTCATATAAACATAACAGTACAGGGCTGAAAAATACAGCAACAGTGACTCAACCCCCAGGTCACAGCCCATACATATCCCTTTAAACAGTAATAACAGTACATAAATCCACTCACAAACTAAACCCCCCCTCATCCAAGTAACCCGGAGCCCAATATCAACTGAAACAGAAACAGAAGTGCATATATTTAACCAATAACCTACCTAGGTCCGCCTCTACAACATTCCCACTAACATTTCCATATAATAGACCCACATCATCCCCCCCCCCGTCCACCCCCTGCCTCCTCCCCCCCTACACCTCCCCCTCCCTCCCCTCCCCCCCCATGGAACCAACCCTTCCTTATCCGTCTACCGACTCCTCCCCTCTATTTATCCTTGCCTCATCCCGATCTAAAACCATCTCCTTCCCAGCCATACCCCCCCTCTTCAACACCCCCCCCCCCCCGCCACCTCAAGAAAGGCTGCCACTTACGATAGTAACTACTCAATTTGATAGTCAATCGCGCCTGAAGTTCCGATACATGACAAATAAATACAACCTGCTTCAACACTCGATCCACTTCCGGCCCACAAGTTCCTTTCCACCCCCAAGCTATCTCCATCCGAATTGCAATGGAAATCATCTTCAATAAATACCCCACATCATACTCCAACTCCCCCCATTCCCCCAACAGCACCTGTTCAGGCCTCAACTTCCCCTTCCAACCCAGCATATTCTCAACTAAGTCCTGCATCCAAACCCATATTCCCTGAATCACAGGGCACTCCCACCACACATGCAAATACGTACCCAAAGCCCCACAGCCAGAGTGAATGCATTTATAGGTCAGTAGGAGAAGTTTGAATTGGATACGGAAATGGATAGGGAGCCATCCACAAAGAGGCAAATCTTACCCAACAGCCCTTCACAATATCATTAACAAAAATTTAAAAAAGAATCGGACCAAGGACAAATCCCTGCAGCACACCACTGGTAACATTCTTCTCCTCAGAATGAGCTCCATTTACCTTTACACTTTTGTCGCCTCTCACTCAATCAATTTTTAACCCAGTCAGTCACTTTAGGGTCCATCCCTAGGATGCTCAATTTATTTATAAGCCGCCTGTGCAGAACGTTGTCAAAGGCCTTGCTGAAATCAAAGTACACCACATCTAAGGCTTTCCCTTGTAGCAGCAAAGCGCAGACAAACCAATGATACCAGGAGTCTGTTCAAAAGGTCCAAATCATTTATTTGTGCACAAGTCTCGAACCAATCAATTTCAAAATGGCTGAGCAAAGTTTTCAAGCATTACAACAACTTTTATAGACTTCTGTTCCATTCTAGGTATAGAAAAACATTTCATTGGTCCCGGTAACCTCCCGTACCTCCCGTACCTCTTCTATTGGTCCCGGTACTGATAAGTTTATCCAGTTATGTCCCTCCAGTGGGCATGACACCTGCATACCCCCCTTCTAGTCCCAATTACAATGGTCAGTTCATCAACTTGTTACTTTCACACTCTCAAGGTTATAGAACCAATTTGTACGTGCAGAGGAGCTGGGCTCTGCAACTCATCTGTCAGCACTCCCAATTATTTCTTTGCAGATGTACTTTTTCTTATCAGTAACTTTTAAACATGTCTTTTCTGTATTTTTCCATCTTTCAATACTGCAGTTCTGCTTACCTAAGCTAATTCTATACTTCTACTGAGTTCTATCTTACAATAGCAGCATATTGGGGGATGTGCAATCCTATATGCCTCTCCACAGGCCTCATTTACAGGTCAAGCTAGCCATGCTGGCCTGCTTATGTTCAGACACTGTGGGTCACAGGCCTGCACCTGCCACACCCTCAGTCCAACCCTCTAGTCATCCAATCTTAGAAATCAATCATATTTGTCTGTCAAGACCTATCTCTAGTAAACCCATGCTGCCTGGATCATGTAATCCATTATACTCCAGAAACCTCACTATCCTCTGTTTTAGCAGTGTTTTCATTAATTTACTCATCACTGAGATCAGACTAACCAGCATGGAGTTCTCAACCTCAACCTTACTTCTGCTTTTCTGTAAAGGGACCACATGTGCCTCTTTCCAGTCCTCTGGACTGAAAAGGTCAGAGACTAGAGCCACTAGAACTTCTCCAAGTTCCTTCAATACTCTTGGATGTATCCCAGCTCGCCCCATTATTTTATCTACTTTTAATTTAGCTAGTTCTTCACTCTTGATCCCATTTGTCAGTGTTTTCTGATGTCCTGTTCCTAGCCCTTTATCTGTGAACACAGAACAAAAATATTTGTTAAGCAATTCCGCTTTATCCTCATCAGCTTCTACATATTCCTCCCCTTTACCCTTGTGTCTGACAATACCACTTTTGGATTTCTTCCTCTCACAAACAAGGTCGGCACGTCCACTAGGCAAGCTAGGCAGCTGCCTACAGTGGATGATCCGGGTGGGAGGCTTTGTGACAGGCCATGTGCTTTGGCACTCATGACCTGCTGCTTCTGATCCCCTCTGATGCAACTTACTGTCGGAGGGGGGTTAGAAGTGGCAGGCCATGTGTGCTGAAGCACATGGCCTGCCATGGGTAACAAAGCGGTAGCACAAAGTCATCACTTTTAAAATACTGCTGCCGCTGCCACCGCCACCACTGCCCAACTCCCCCCAAGATGCAATCGGCGGCAGCGGGAGGCAGCTTAGCTCATGAGGGGGCAGAGCAGCCCTGCTCGCAAACATATCTGAAACATATCTTGTCCTCCCATTTTATTGCATTGGCTTTTTCTTCTACTTTTTATATCTTTGTTTGCCTGACTACTTTCCTAGCTTCTCTAAGTTTTTGCCTATTATTGATGATTGTCTTCCTCTTTCTGTGATCTCTTGCATTTTATGAAGGCCACCCTCTTTTTCTTCACCTTTTCAGCTTCTTCTTTTGTATATAATTACCTATTCAATGCTATGCATATGTATATAGTTTACCCTGTTTTCCAAGTTACTTGTTCCTGTTCAATGTAATGACCTGACTTTTGTTCATTGTCGGATACCATTTGTTTTATGCAAACCGCGCTGATCGCAAATAGTGCGGTATATAAGAAATGCAAATAAATAAATAAATAAATAACTATAGTGGCCTCCTTTTCCTTTTACATTTAGTTATCTTACTTACAAAAGGTTTCTTGCCCTTAAATTATCCCTTTTTGGGCTTGCCCTGAGCCAGCCCATCCACTAGATGAACCAGGCAGTCGCCTAGGGTGGCAGACCCTGGTGTACATCTCAGCCCTAGAGAATCCTGCCGTGCTGCCCCCAACATCCAGCCTCTCATCAGAAGATGATAAGCGGCACGGCAGTCACCTCATTGAAGCCACGGCAGGCCTTAAAGTGGGAGGGGCAGCAGAATAAAGGGCCTGCTAGGGCACCTCCATTCCTTGCAACGGCCCTGTGTTCCAGTCATTCTGCAGGACACATTCTAGATTTATTATTTCTGTACAGATAACTAAAAGGAACATTTGAGTTGCCTGAGTTTAACTTTGTAACTGTACCTCAGTCTGATCATTATCTAATTTCCTCTAGGTGTAATGTTGAGTAAAATGGTCAAGAGAGATTTTCCAGTGCTCTGTTTTTTTAAATAAATGGGAGTGCCAGGACCAACTAGCATCAAGTCAGGACTTTGATAAAACTGTTAAGGAGTGGAATTCCTCCATTTACATTAAAGTATTGTACATAGTTTGAGTTAATATGTATTTAGTTCCCCTGGTTTCCTTCCCATGTTCAATTTCCTGTTCTCTGTAAAACTCAATGTTGTTTGTATACATTGTAGTATGCTTGTTTGATGTACACCGCGCTGATTTTAATAGCGCGGTATAGAAGCAAATGTTAAATAAATAAATAAATAAATAAATCTTCACTGTCTTGGAGGAAGTTGCACCACTCAGACCAGGCATAGTTCAGATTTGCATGATAAGAAAGATGAATTAAGAAAGTTAGAGTTCAAATCACATTATGAACAACAGATGTGATTATATTTAAGTCTGTGTACGAATATTTGTCATTTATTTACAGCTGAGAGATTATATAATGCGGTTTCTGCGCCTCATGAATTGTTTAAGGTTGTTTAAGAATTGCCTGTGAAACCAAAACCTTTATTGATGAACTTTATGCCTTCAGCCCATATTTTTGCTAAGTTTTTCACCAAAAAAATAAACGGAATATGTGGCAATGGTAGACATACAGTATGCCTGATGTGGAGAAGGTAATTTCTAACAAGGTGAAAAATTTGCAAAACTGGAGTGTGTTTAGTGTTATTTCTGAGGAAGGGCTTAAGAAAGTGATTTCAGGTTGAATTGGTACAACATATTGAATGGTTTTGCCACTGTTGAAGACTATAGTTAACTATTCATCGCAGGAGGGATATCTACCCTAGCTGCTTGAAGAAATCTATTGTGGCCCCTCTACTAAAGAAGAACACTCTGGATATGTCCGATTATGCTAATTATTGCCTGGTGGCTAATTTAATCTCATTAAGTAAAATCATTGAGAAATGCGTACTGCTTCAATTGAGTAAATTTTTGGAAGCCAGTGATAGATGAGTTTCAAAGTGGCTTCTGCCAAAGACATAACACAAAGAGATTGCTCCTTTCTTTAGTTGATTCCTTAAAGTGAAGCTTGGATGGAAATGAGAACAAGGTATTTGTATGTTTAGCTATCACCTCAGTCTTTGACACCATGCACGATAAGATTCTTTTGTCTAGGTTGCAATCAATTGGATGCGTTGGCACTGTGTTACAAAGGTTCGGGTCCTTCTTGCATGGTTGGAGCCATCAGATTAGAGTGGGAGAGGATAAATCAGACTGGTTAATGTGCAAGCAGGAATCCCTTCGAGAACTGCACTATTTGTGCTTCTTAATTAATAGCCATGTATTTCCTTTAGTTTAGATCTTAAAAGGGTTTTGGTATATTAAAAGGGTTTTGGTATATTTTTAAAGCATAATTACATTCTTTGTGGTGCTTTAGTAGAACTATTTTCTTTGCTGGACTAGGTTTTAAACTCTAGTAACCTTTTCAGCTTTTGTGAAACTGCTGACACCTAATCGTGTGTTAGTTCCCTCCATACCCACCCCAACTCCCACCCACCCCTAGTGGGCAGTCTTGCTTTATAGGGCACCTCCCCATTTAACAAAGCACAGGGACTTGGAACAGCACATTTTGAATATAATTAAGAAGATTTAACTGTTGTTTCGCTGAAAGGTCATCTGGGAAACCAGCTGATACTTTGGTAGATCTCTCTCTTTGCTTTAACAGATACCTAAGCTCCACGAACAGAACAATGGTTGGGAAAAATCATTTCGCTAAAGCTGTTGCCCCCGTTACAGCTTCTGCCTCTGTCCAGACAGAGGCCCCAATGCCAGTTGAAGGACCGGTTCCATGTGCAGGATGCCTGCATGCTGAAACTCTGAGGAAACAAGTGGAGGAACTCAGAGAGGAGGTGGCGAGGCTGAGGAGCATTCAAGACAGTGAGAAGTTGCCCTATTATTGGATTATTAAATTGGATTATTGCAGTGCTTGGCTATATGGACTACCAATGACATCCTTGAAACCTATTCAGTTAGTTGTGAATGCTGCCGCCATATTGATCTTCCAATGTGACAGAAGACAGTGAATTTTACTTTTGTTAGTCTTCATTGGATTCTGGTTAAATATTGTATTGATTTTTAGATCTGCCAATAGGAGGACTTTAAGTCTTCAGGTACAAAAATGTTGAAAGCTATATTACTTTCCATATGTTGCTCTGCCTTTTTGGTCATAGCGACGATTATGTGAAATAAGCTACTAAGGGGTATGTTTACTAAACCTTCTTAACGTGCGCGCTGTGCAATTAGCGCACGCTAATGACGCTTTACGGGGCAAAAATGCACTTTAGTGCGCGCTCACACGCGCAGCGGCGCAAACAAGCGCTGAAGGCGTGGAAAGGCTCCCGGAGGGCGGAGGAAGGCTCCCCAGGGGCGGAGAGAAGGGGTCAATGGGTGGAGAGTGGGAGGGGAGAGGCTCCCCACAAACTAACGATGTGAAATTCGAGGCCAAAAATAACGCAAGTGAAAACCTCGCGTTAGAGCTGATTTAAAGGGAAAAGAAACCATTTCTGTCAGCAATGTACAGCAAAACCAGGGAAACCTACAATAAAGTGATAAGTGTGATACATGTGCACGGAACAAAAGTGCAAATAAACATTGAAAATGACCCCAACAAATTAAAAAAAAATCATAATCAAGCTGGGCAATAGTGATAGTAATGGGAAACATCAAAAATCACTCCCAAGAAAGCCCCAAAAAATAAATATGAATTTTGGAAGGGTCTACGCTCCGTCCCCATACAAGGTGAATGATCCCACAGTGAAATAGCACTGATCAGGGTTTTCCTCTCCATTGGACAGGTTACCTATGGCATGCACATGTTCCACAACAGCAGGGCAGGCATGTCGGAATGGGCAACTGGACAGATGCTGGGAAAGGGGATACAGAGGGCTGCAGGCGGCACATGCTGTGGTGCAGCTGGGGCACAGTGCGGACTAGACAGATGCCTAGGTGGCACTTAGGAATGCTGAAACTGAACAGCAGCCAGATAGCAACTGATGAGGGCCCAACATGGGCACGAGAGTGTTTATCACAGTGTCACAGGGGATAGTACCCAGCAGGTACCCCCAAGGGCACAGAACATTGGCAGGCGGTGTTGGGGGGAAGCGTGGATGCCTATGCAGGCACCCCTACCCCAGAACACGCACCATAGGCAGCCACCTACCTGCACACTGGATGGCTTGAGACTGCACACCACCAGCACCACCAGCAGAAGGACATGTCAGCATGGTGGCACAGGAGTACTGGTGGTGGAGGGGGGCAGTGGCAGCTGCCCAGAGCAGACCATGGCCTAGCCCTGTGTAGGTGGGTGCCATGCACTGCAACAGACAGGCTCTGTCTGACAAACAACCATGGTATCTCCAGGGACTGCACTGTCTCTGTGAGCACAGTGTGGTGCAGTGAACACAGCCAGTGTGTTCAGGAGCAGAAGATCACAAGTTCAAGTCCCAGCTGGGGCTACTGCCAATCCAGTCCCCATATTTTACCCGCTACTAAACCGTGATATTAAGGACAAACCTTTATTGCAGAGAACATACGCATGGTTCAAACGCCTATATTTTACCCCACCGAGCACAGACACCAGAAACATGCGCATTACCTAGAGCAGAGTCCCCCAAATGCAGTCCTGGAGGGCCACAAATCATTCAGGTTTTATGCTGTCTCCAATATAAGGCCATGTCGGCATGGTGGCGGAGGGGTACTGGTGGTGGAGGGGGCAGTGGCAGCTGCCCAGAGCAGACCATGGCCTAGCCCTGTGTAGGTGGGTGCCATGCACTGCAAAAGACAGGCCCTGCCGGACAAACAGTCATGGTATCACCAGGGAATGCACTGTCAACATGGCAACATGGTGGTGCAGTGCACACAACCAGTGTGTTTGAAGGCAGAAGGTCACAGGTTCAAGTCCCAGCTATGGTGCCTGCCAACCCAGTCCCCATATTTTACCCACTACTACAATGTGCTAATACAGACAGAACGTTTATTGCAGATGACGTAAACATGCCCAAAACACCTACATTTTACCCTACAGAGCAAAGACACCATAAACAGGCGCATTACCTAGAGCAGAGTCTCCCAAATGCAGTCCTGGAGGGCCAAACACCATTCCGGTTCCATGCTGCCTCTAATAAAGATGCCTGTGCTGCATATCTATGCACCACCCCCATGGTATGCAGATGTATCACATGCATATTCATGAGGGACAGCATAAAAACCCGAACAGTGTTTGGCACACCAGGACTGGAGTTGGGAACCTCTGCCGTAAAGCAGCAGCCAACAGGGGCAGACACACCCACACCCACAGGCTCCCTTAGCCAATGCCTCCTGGAGAGGCAGGACATTGGGCCCTGCGTGCATCTCCCAATACTAGCACTTGCATACCTTAGCAATGCCACCCTACAACTGGGAATACGGTACACAGCTATCAAAAGTTTGCTATGATTACTGGCAGATAGCAATTTCTACGTTAAGCACAGTTTGCTGATTGAGCTCCATCATAGCAACCTTTCTGATGTCTGTGGAGTGTGCTTCAGGTCTGGTCTCTGACAGTGTTTACCACCCTGGGGAGTCACCCCCAACAGTATTGCGTACCATATCCATGCCTGCACTGTGCCCAGGACTGGTGTGGTGGCCAGGGCTGCTAAACTCCTCTATAGTAGCACAATGCTGGCATAGGTGTGGGAGTGTGTGTCTGTCTATCCAGTGTGTGGTGGCTGCAAACACCCTCCACAGCCCACACTGCCAGCACTGTTGCCAGTATTGGCCTGCCAATGTGCATAATGAGGAGCAAGGTACCATGGGTATAGCCCGGACAGGGTGGCCTGGCCAGGATGCATCTGCATAGGGCATAGGGCACTGGCTGGGACATTGTAGTGCCCGGCCACCACCTGCACAGACAGGGTGGCCACAGCATGTCCTGCTGGGAGATCACTCTCACCCTGACTTTTCAGTGACCACAGCATGGCTAGGCACCCCCATAGTGCTATATAGTATTTTTCTCATGTGATTTTTATGGGTTTCTTTTTGGGCCCCAGTCACTGACTTATCTGCTTGTTGTGTATGCTGACATCCCAGTTCTGGGTGCATGCCTTTCCACCAGGAACATGCACTATGGATTAGCTAGCAGACTGTCTGCAACTGGTATGTGTCTTGATGGAGTGCCTTGCAGGGTGCAGCGGCTAAAGGCTTGCTGCAGGAGAATATCAGATAGTGGTGGGGTACAGCTTAGCATATCCAGGCCTAATGTCTGTCTGCTATTGCGTTATGGATGTGTACAGAGCTGCATTGACTGCCCTGTAGGGTGTCTGTTCCCCAGCAGGACTGGGGTTGATGGTCCCCTCTACTGCCACCATTGCAGGGAAGTAGAATGTGGATCTGTTGGTGGGAGACCCTGTTTACCACCCTCAGCCCTGGAGGAGGAGGGTGGTGGTACATAATCCTCCTAGGGGTCCATAGGGGCTAAACCTGACTGAGACATACAGATATATCCAAGGTGTGTCTGCAGAAACTACCTATCTCACACATTAGCATTGCTGGGGACCTGTAGCATGGCCTATCTCTGCTGTGGACCTGGTGCTGGGCGCCCAACCTCACCCTCAGTGACGGTGACGGTGTGGAGCTACTCTGTGCCAGTACCACACACGGTCAGTTCCCCCTACCAGGCCAAGGTGCTGTGGGGGTGCATACCCTATCTTGTGATCATCTGTAGACTGCTGATTTGCATGTGCAGTGCATCATGGGTATGGGTGGGTTAACCCTATCCTGGTGACCACAGCAGACTGTGTGGTGACTTGCAGTCCTTCTGCAGCCAGCCAGGGGTTTGCTAGCAGCTATAGAGCTGTAGCCCACTGGTTACTTCACTGCCAGTGGAGCCAGAGGTCATTGGTTCAAACCCACAGTGGGGTTATTTGATAGGGCTGTCCAAAGCATTATCTATTTTTAATGTACATTAGTGCTGCCAGCAAAAACACCCTCAGCGTACTGTACCCATAAGGTGCCTCAGAGGGCGCTTTATAGGGCACCTTATGGTTACCGTCCATATAAGGTGCACTATACAGTATCCTATGGAGCGACTGACAGGGTGCCCTATAGGGGACATTATAGGGTGCCGTGGCGGATAGTGCACTTTATAATGTGCCCTATGGAGTGCCTTATAGGGTGCCTTATGCGGCACCTTAGGTTACGGCACATGAAGGTGTGTTTGCTGGCAGCAATTAATAAAATACAAATAAAGTGCCATAGGAAACAATACTTACATGTCAAAGCTGATGCCTCAGCCAGCCTTACATATTAGGCACACTGGGGATCGAACTCATGACCCCTGTATCATATCAGTGCCTTAACCATTGTGCTACACTGCTGTTCTTCTTTGCATGTCAGCGCACCTACTTAAGATTTTCATGCGTTTAAATGTACAGTGCTGCCATCAAAAACAGTGCTATGACCTTGCTGTGCCTCATAGGGCACCCTATATGGCGCCCTATAGGCCACCCTTTAAGCAACATTGTAGGGTGCCGTGGCGGACAGTGCACTTTAAAATGTGCCCTCTGGGGTACCTTATGGGGTGCCTTATGCAGCACCTTATGTTACAGCGCTTTGAGAGTGCATTTGCTAGCAGCAGTAATTAAAATAAAATTAAAAAGCCTCATAATGCAATATTACACATAAATGGTAGTGCCTCAGGCAGCCTTATTCAGTGGGCATGGTGGGGGATTGAACCCATGACCCCTGCACTATCTGTCAGTGTCTTTACCATTGTACTGCAGCCCTGTTCTTTTGTTTGTATATCAGTGTGCCTCCTTATGCTTCCTGCGCGCGTTATCCATGCGCTAATGTGCGCAGCGCACAAGAGCGCGCGCTAATCCCATTTTGCTATTTTTGACCGGACCGCCCACTCCTTTTATGGCATCCTGCAGACTAACGCAGCGCGCAGGTTAAGAAGGTTTAGTAAACATACCCCTAATTGTTTTGCACACTGAACAAAGTTATCTTTTAGAAAAAAGCTGACATTTTTTAATGAAGATTAAGAATTTTATATTTTAGGGACTGTTAGCATGCAATTCATTGGATATGTTTTATTTGTATTTTTATCATTGTCTTATTTTATTTGAATTGTGATTTATGTTCTTCCCTTTTATATTTATATTTCCCTGTCATGGCTTATGGAGGTTAGTGTAATCTGCCAAGACTGTGCTATGTGTGGATTATGCAGTATATAAATTTGTAGTAAATAAATAAATAAATAAATAAATATTTGTTTAGCTAGCAATGGCAGTGACCACATTCTATGTACAGTATATTCAGTGCTGCCATCTACCTTATAGTGTAACTATATATGTATGTTTAAACACTGCAGCCAGCATTTAGAAACAATCACCACTGCTACTGAAGATTGACCCATTGCTTTTTATCATACAGAATATGGTACTCTTTACCCCTTATGCTTCTACTGTAATGATATCCATCTTTTTTTTTGAATGAAAGTATAGAAAATCTATTTATTTATCTGAATTTATTTCTTACCTTTCTGAGAATCTAAGGCAGCAGTTCCCAAATTGTGGCTTGCGACCCCAAATGGGGTTGCAAAATTCTCATTTGGGATTGCGGCCACCAGGGCCGGCCTAGGACCGGGAGAGGCCAGCATTAAAAATCAGTATGGGGCTTTGAAAGCCATGTGCACGCTGCACCTCTGCATGTGCATGGACTTCAAAGTCCTGCCTGATTTTCAAGGGTTCTTCAGTCCTCCATTGCGATTGGCTCCATGCATGTAGGTTGAGCCCCACGGTGAGAAAATTCTGCTGATCTCATAAGACTTGAAGTAGCGCGATCAGCAAAACTTCTGTCACTGCGAGGCTCAAGCTGTATGCACAGAGCAGATCGTAGAGTAGGGCAGCAAAGACAAGAACGGTAAGCCTAGCTGCACAGAGGAGGGGAGTGGAAATGAGAGAGAGATACATGGGGAAATGGGGGATGAGACAGATGCATTGGGTGATGGCTGCAGGCGGGGGAATGAGAGAGACACATGCGTCAGGTGATGGCTGCGAGGGGGATGAAAGAGACACACACATCAGGTGATGGATATCTGGGGGGCCAATGAGAGAGACACGCATTGGGTGATGGCTGAGGGGAGAATGAGAGAGACACATGCATTGGGTGATGGATATCTGGGGGGGGGGGCAAAGAGAGAGAGAAACACATGGGTGATGACTTCAAGAGGGAATAAAAAAGAGAGAAACACCTGAGTGATGACTGCAGGGGTAGAATGAAAGTGAGAGATACACATGGGTGATGACTGCAGGGGTAGAATGAAAGTGAGAGATACACATGGGTGATGACTGCAGGGGTGGGACAATGAAAGAGAGATATGCACATAGGTGATTTGCTGGACATTGGGAAAGGTATAAAGAAGGGCAGATGCTGGACACTGGGCATACAAAGATGGAGCGGAGATGCAGAGAAGGGGGTGGGAACATTGGAGGCTGAACCACCAGGGGAAAGGGAAATAGGGAGGAAGCTGGACATGATGGAGATTAGAATAGTTTGAATGGCAGAGGAGGAGACACTGGACATGAGAGGGAGGGACACAGAAGAAATGATAAGCATCGGGGGACTAGGGAGACAGAAGAGCTGTTGGACTTGTTTGGGAGAGATGAGGGAGGCAGACAGGAGATACTGAACACGGGTGGTTTACCCCCATCCTGTTTGAACTTCATTGGCTCCCAATAACATGTAGGATCTTATACAAAACCCTTCTCTTGACCTTCAAAGCGTTCCACCAAATCTCACCATCCTCGCTTTCTGACATCCTTCACCACTCTCGAAACACCAGATCTAGAAGATCTGTAACAGAAAATACACTAATGGTCCCAAAAGACCTAACAAAACTCACACAGATGACTACCATGAGAGCATTCTCATCCTTCGCCCCTAGATGTTGGAACATGCTACCTCCTAACATCAGATCACAGAAAGACCTGTCCCAATTCAGAAAATCTCTAAAAACACACCTCTTCCTTCAATACTTCTCCCAAGGCATTAGCTCCCCACCTCCCCCCCTTCCAACCCAAACCTTTGACTATGGTTAGTCAAGTAAGGCCTCTAAACTCCATTGCTCGCCCCAGATTAAAATCTCACAATCCCTAACCTACGAAACTCAAAACTTATTCTAATTTGCTGTAAATAGTTGTGAATATTTGTTATTACCTTATCTTATCGTTATCCCCATTGTCCCGGTTTCACTCCCTGTTATCTGTAAACTTGACATATGTTTTATGCTTAAGTACAAGGTTGTTAAAGTGTAAACCGTGCTGATGATGAATAGCGCGGTATATAAAAACTGTTAAATAAATAACATGGGAGAGATAAAGAAGCCCTGGATGGGGATGGTGAGAGGGGAGATGCAGGACATGAGGGAGGAGAGACAGGGGGTATTAGTATTAGAGATTGATATGTGATGAAGTGAAGACAGGAGGAAAGAGAAGACATGGCAAATAGCAGGTGACACTGTAAAAAAGAGTTAAGAGAAGGCAGAGAAATTAGAAAAATAAAATGACAAGGTAAAAGTAATTGTATTTTTTATTTAGTGATTGGAATATATGAGCTTTTGGAATGCACATTTGCTAGGACCAGTGTTAGATATCACTGGGGCCTTGCTGAAGACAAAAATGTGGGAAGGGACCTCAAAACTCACTATCAGGCTGTGCTTTCTTCAGCTTCAGACACACACACACTGACCCCGGTCACTTAGCCCCCAAAACCATGCACATATAGTATTCCCAGACAGTGAGTCCCCATGCAAACATACACACACACATACACACTGCCCCAAGACATTCAACTCCTCCCCCGCCCACACACACACACACACATACATACTGCTGCCAGACACTTAACCTCTATCACACACTGACCCCAGAGATGCTCAGCCCCTACACTGCATGTGTTCAAGAAGCTGTGTCATAGCTTCCAAGCCTGTGTTAGGCAAGTTGAGTACATCAGATAATTACTTGAAAAAGCATAGAATTATATATTTATATGTTTATATTTATGTTATTTGAGTGATAATTTTATTTGATTACTATCTGGGGTCATGGGAATTTTCAGCTGCTAAAATGGAGTCACACCAGAAAAAAGTTTGGGAAGCACTGGTCTAAGGAGTACATCTACTAAACCGAGTTAGTTTTGGCTGCTAAAGCACATACTTGCTCTCCCGGTGGTCTAGTGGAGAAAGGGGCAAGAGTGATCCTATTCACTCCTGCCCTGTCTTGCGGCCAATACAAAATGGCTGCTGTCATGAGGTGCTGCCCTCTAGCCTCTTGCTAGGGGGCAGCACCATGAGATTGTAGTCATCTTTGTTTTGGCCTATCAGAAGGGCAGAAGCTCTTCTCTCCTGTCCTTCTCATAGGCCCAAACAAAGATGACTATGCTCTTGCTGTTCTACCCCCTAGTGAGAGGCTAGAGGCCAGCATCTCATGACAGTGGCCATTTTGTATTGGCCACAAGATGGGGTAGGAGGAATAAGGATCCACCCTGCCCCATTCTCCACTAGACTACCAGGAGAATAAGGTATGTGCTAGGGGGGCCCCCTCTTGTAGACTGGCTAGCCAGATTTTTGATTTTGTAAGGGGAGGTGAGAGGGGAAGGGAGAGGAGCATAGCCCGACTGGCTATCCAGGACGCTTTGCAAGTTGGGACTCTTTGTACCAATCACCTCTGGGCAGCTCCAGATGGGGATTGGGAACAGTCCAGAGGGTGTTGAGAGGAGCACATATTTTTATTTTTTTATATTGTCTGTGCCATGGACCACAGCACTGTAGCACCAACAATATTGTAGTTGGGGGGCCCAATCACCTGCAGGGAAGAGCCTGTGTTATTGCGCCTTCCAGTAGATAGCGCCATCTCTTGAGGTAGCATTATCTGCTGCCACGATCGGGCCTGAATTTCGCAACCAACACCCAAGATATTTTTCATGCAGTGGCTGCCAACTACGGCCATCCTCACTCCCCACCCCGAGCCTGCCGCAAGGGCCAGCTACTGCACAAAAATCAGATATTGCCTGCGATATCTGATTACTTCGCTCATTAGCTGCTACCTCAGGACATTAATCCTACATTAGCCCCACAGTAGCAGCTAACACACTTTAGTATAAAGTAACTAGGAATTTTTTAGATCTACTATTCAACGTCGAGATTGTATCTTTTTTTGTATCCTAAATGAAGTTTAAACCTACTATTTACCAACTATATAAACTATTTGTACCAACAGTTTTAATTGAAAGCAACAAGGTCTCAGACTAAGATAAAGCAGACGTCCAAGTTTTTGGACTCAATGCTATCGTCCAAGTTGGGCAGTCTTCATTCTCCTATTGCTAAAACGGCGCGGCGTTTTAGCAATAGGAGAATGAAGACTGCCCATCTCGATAAAATGGTTTGGATTCTATGACGCACGTTAGAAGGTACTGTCGCACCCCCAGGTGCCCTACCGGTGAGGCCTTGGTACTGCCTGAGGACTCCCCTGAGGGTGGTAGTTGTACCTTCTCTATAAACCACAAAAGACACTTGTGTTCCAAACTCAGGGTTTTATTCCCCGTCCGTGAGGTATTTTCTCCTTGGCAAAACAAAGCAAACAACCCACTTCGGGCAAATAACAGAAATCAAAAGGTTAAACAAAAATAGCTTACTTCAGCTTAAATGCAAAAAGAAAAGAATTAAACATTCTCAATGTTTTTCACAGGCTTTCCTTTTTGCTGCTACAGCACAGCTCATTCACATGGTTTTCTGTGAGACACGTTTTCCAGCCCACAACTTGTGACTCTTACTCAGGTTATCTTCAACCCTTTTCACCTTAAGGAAAACTCTGGGTCAATTACCGAGACTGAGCATTCCATGGGCTCAGGAACTGTTGCTAACTCTGTATTCTCATATTCCATAGATTCTGGTTCATTAACACTCACGTTTTCAAGGTCAGCTGTTTCAAAAGGATAATGTAGGTTTTCCTCGTCAAGCAGGAAGTTATGCTGTCCTTCTGACTCAAAGCCTCCCTGGGAACTACCATATACTTTTGCATGAGGCTTATGAGAACTCAGCCCCTGCTGGTAAGCATAAGGACATTCAGGAACTTCCCTGATTCTGCTGTTAGAGTGATTACGGTAGACTCTGAGCGTGCTCGGGTCTAGCCTTTTCCTCACAGCTGCCCTAGATTGCACTGCTCTATACGGAGGTTGCTCAAACTCTGGGAGTTTAAAGTGGATACTAGAATCTCTAGCTTCTCCAAGTAAGTGAGCTTCTTTTCTCCTGGGTTTTCTAGCACAAGGGAAGGGATTATTTCCAAAGCTTATTTCTGGGTGGCTTTTTCTATTGCTGCAGGGTTTTACCCACTCGGGTAGAAAACAGCCACTATCAACACTTCTGGCTTTGTTACCTTGTACTGCAACTCTCCCACGTCTCTCGTGCTCTTCACACATGCATTCAATATCTGGCTTCTGCCTTCCAAATGTTTCACTCTGGGTTTGAGACTCACTCAGACCTTCGTGTGGGCTTGCATGCTGTCCCAGTAATTCAGACTCTCTTTCATTCCACTTCCATACTTTTCCCAGCTTCTGCTGCGCTGACCGTTGTCTCCCTTGCTGTGAGACTTGCTGGTTCACCTCCTCTCCCTCTCTAACTATTTGGGAGCGTATTATATCTCTATGTTTCTGGGCTCCACCTCTACCCAGCTGATTCCTATCAGGCAAAGCAAACTCCCTTTGCCTGCTATCTGGGTGTGTCTTCTCAGCCCTTATCCACGTGTGCCTAGGTTGTCTGTAGCAACCATCTGACAGTTTTTTGTTTATCCTGTCATCTCTTTCTCAGGCTCCGATAGGTCCACCTTGTGACAGTACACATACCCAATATCCCCAGAAGAAATGTTCTACAAGTGAAACGCGACGGCGCTGAAGTTTGGTGTTGGGAAGATTTTGGGAAGATTTAAGATAAGCACCATTCCGATTCTTCTAATACATTCCCTAATGACATGATATATAAAAGAATAGTTGAAATGATCAAAAAGGAATAATTTTTATAAAGCAACACTATAAGGTCATTGATGCAAAAGAAAGCATTGCGTCCAAAAACGATTTAAACTTGGATGACTGGCTAGGTTCCCCCATAGTGCTGTATGGTGTAGAGTGCCTTGGCGGACAGTGCACTTTATAATGTGCCCTCTGGAGTGCCTTATAGGGTGCCTTATGCGGCACTTAGGTTACGCCACTGTGAGGGTGTGTTTGCTGGCAGCACTAAGGGATATGTTTACTAAACTGCGGTAATCATACATAACGCGCGTTATGTAACGTTAACGATCGTAAGCGCATCATAACGCGCGTTATGCTGCGCTTACGATCGTAATGCCCCGTGGCGCGGTAAAACACCGCAGAAGGTGGAGAGAAGGGGTCAGTGGATGGAGAGAGGGCGGGGAGAGGCTCCCTTCACACTAACGCGCTGATCTGAAGAGCTGAATTCCAACGCGAATGAAAACCTGTCGTTAAATGCACATTACAGGGGAGAGAGACCATTTCAGCGTCAGCAATGTACAGCCCAGGCAGGGAAACCAAAAACAAGTGATAAGTGTGATACATGTGCACAGAACAAAAGGGCACAGAAACACTGAAAATGACCCCAACAAACTGGAAAAAAACCATAACCAAGCTGGCCAATAGTGGTATCAATGAGAAACATCAACCCCTCCCCCCCCCCGAGTAAGCTCCATAGAAAAGATGTAAATCGTGGAAGGGTCTATACTCTGTCCCCATACAAGGTGAAGGAGCCCACAGTGAAATAGCGCTGCTCAGGGTTTCCCCCACAATCGGACAGGGTTCCTATGGCGTGCACATGTCCCGCAACATCAGGGCGGGCATGTCAGAACGGCAACTGGACAGATGCCGGAGAAGGGGATACAGAGGGCCGCAGGCGGCACATGCTGTGGTGGAGCTGAGCCACAGTGCGGACTAGGGTGATACCTAGGTGGCCCATACGAATGCTGAAACAGCAGAGCAGCCAGACAACAACTGCTGAAGGCCCAACATGGGCACGAGCATGTTTCCCACAGAGTCACAGGGGATAGTACCCAACAGCTACCCCGAAGGGCACGGAACATTGGCAGGCGGGGCTGGGGGGAGCGTGGACGTCTATGCAGGCACCCCTACCCCAGAACCCGCACCATAGGCAGCCGCCTACCTGCACATTGGATGGCCTGAAGAAGGGCATGTCAGCATGGTGGCTGAGGGATACTGGTGGTGGAGGGGGCAGTGGCAGCTGCCCAGAGCTGACCGTGGCCTAGCCCTGTGTAGGTGGGTGCCGTGTACTGCAATAGACGGGCCTCGTCTGACGGACAGTCATGGTATCACCAAGGAATGGACTGACTCTGTGACAACAAGGTGGCGCAGTGCACAAAACCACTGTATTCAGAAGCAGAGGGTCATAGGTTCAAGTCCCAGCTGTGGTTCCTGCCAACCCAGTCCCCATATTTTACCCACTACTACAACATGCTAATACAGACAGCACCTATATTGCAGATGACATAAACATGCCCAAGACACCTACATTTTACCCTACAGAGCACGGACACCATAAACATGCACATTACCTAGAGCAGAGTCTCCCAAATGCAGTCCTGGAGGGCCAAACACCATTCCGGTTCCATGCTGCCTCTGATAAAGATGCCTGTGCTGCATTTCTATGTGCCACCCCCATGGTATGCAGATGTATCTCATGCATATTCATGAGGAACAGCATGAAAGCCCGAACAGTGTTTGGCACCGCAGGACTGGAGTTGGGAACCTCTGCCGTAAAGCAGCAGCCAACAGGAGCAGACACACCCGCACCCACAGGCCCCATTATCCAAAGCCTCCTGGAGAGGCAGGACATTGGGCTCTGAGTGCATCTCCCAATACTAGCACTTGCATACCTTAGTAATGCCACCCTAAACCTGGGAATATGGTACACATCTTTAAAAAGGTTGCTATGATTACTGGTAGATAGCAATTCCAAGGTTAAGTACAATATTCTGAGTGAGCTGCATCATAGCAACCTTTCTGATGTCTGTGGAGTGTGCTACAGGTCTTGTGTCTGACAGTGTTTACCAACCTGGGGAGTGACTCCTACAGTATTGCGTACCATAGCCATGCCTGCACTGTGCCCAGGACTGGTGTGGTGGCCTGGGCTGCCCAACACCTCTATAGTTGCACAATGCTGGCATAGGTGTGGGGAGTGTGCGTCTGTCTATCCAGTGTGTGGTGGCTGCCAACACCCTCCACAGCCTACACTGCTAGCATTGTTGCCAGTATTGGCCTGCCAATGTGCATAATGAGGAGCAAGGTACTGTGGGAAAAGCCTGGATAGGGTGGCCTGGCCTGGCCGCATCTGCACAGGGCATAGGACAATGGCTCGGACATTGTAGTGCCCGGTACCACCTGCACGGACAGGGTGGCCATAGCATGTCCTGCTGGGTGGTCACTCTCGCCCTGACTGAGCAGTGACCATGGCATGTCTAGGTTCCCCCATAGTGCTATATAGCATTTCTCTTATGTGATATATATGGGTTTTCTTTTGGGGCCCAATCACTGACTTATCTGCTTGGTGTGTATGCTGACATCCCCGTTCTGGGTACATGCAGCTCCTCCAGGACCATGCACTATGGACTAGCTGGTGGACTGTCTGCAGCTAGTATGTGTTTTGCTGGAACACCTTGCAGGGTGCAGCGGCTGGAGGCTTGCTGCTGGAGAATGTCAGATAATGGTGGGGGGCAACTGAGCATTTCCAGGCCTGCCGTCTGTCTGCTATTGTGTTATGGATGTGTACCACTCTGTCTGTTCACTAGCAGGGCTGGGGTTGATGGTCTCCTCTACTGCTACCATTGCAGGGAGGTAGACTGTGAATCTATTGGAGGGTGATCCTGTTTCCCACCCTGAGCCCCAGAGGGTGAGTAGTGTGGTGGTACATGATCTGCCCATGGGTCCATACACCCCCCTCTCCTTCACCTACAGCAGGTAACCATGGCACCAACACAGGATATGCACTATTCTGGGTGCATCATCGCCCATAAGGACTAGACATGACCGAGACATATAGCAGGGCACAGATGTATCCTATGTGTGTCTAATGGAACTACCTATCACACACTGATGGGGACCTGCAGCATGGCGTATTTCAGCCATGAAAGGTGCTGTCAACCTGGTGCTGGGCGCCCCACCTCAACCTCAGGGTGGGCACAGTACCCGCACAATGTGACTGTCTGTGGCTACTCTGTGGCAGTACCACACACGGTCTGTTCCCCCTACCTGGCCGAGGTGCTGTGGGGGTGCATACCCAATCTTGTGCCCATCTCTCGACTGTTGATTTGCATGTGCAGTGCATCATGGGTACGGGTGGGTTAACCCTATCCTGGTAACCACAGCAGACAGTTTGTGTGGTGACGTGCAGTCCTGCAGCCAGCCAGGGCTTTGTTCACAGCCTTATAAGGTGTCCTATAGGGGACATTATAGGGTGCCTTGGCGGACAGTACACTTTATAATGTGCCCTATGGAGTGCGTTATGGGGTGCCTTATGCAGCACCTTAGGTTATGTCACCGTGAGGGTGTGTTTGCTGGCAGCACAAATTAAAATACATGTCACATACCTCAACAATCACTACTTAAATGTAAAGGGTGCTGGCTCAGCCAGCCTTATACATTAGGCTCACTGGGGAATTGAACCCATGACCCCTATACCATCAGTCAATGTTGTAACCATTGTGCTACAGCTCTGTTGCTATGATTGTATGCCTGCGCACCTTCTTAAGATTAACGCGTGGTAACGTGCCCTGTAGCGCTCGTTCATTTATGGCGCCTTGTAGCGCGTGTTCTCAGCGCGTTCTCGGCAACGATGTACCGCCCATGTCCTTATTTAGGGTTTCTGTCTCTACCGCGGCTCCTAACGCGAATCGTACTAACGCAGTTTAGTAAACATACCCCTAATTAAAATAAAACTAAAATGCCTCAAAAAGCACTACTTAAATGTAAAGGGAGATGCCTCAGCCAGCCTTGTTCATTAGGCACATTGGGGGATCAAACTCATGACCCCAGTACCAGCAGTCAGTGTATTAAACATTGTGCTACACCTCTATTTCTGTGTTTAAGATGTCAACACGCCTACTTAAGATTACCGTGCGTTAACGTGCTTAGCAGCTTCTCGCACGATAATGTGCGCAGCGCACGTTATCGCGCGATGATCCCGTTTTGCTACGCTAAGTCCGGAATGCCCACTCCTTTTATGGCAGCCTGCACACTATCACTGGGTGCACATTAAGACTGCTTAGTAAACATACCCCTAAGCAGTCTTAACGTGCGCCCGGCGTTAGTGTGCAGGATGCCATATAAGGTAGTGGGCGTTCCGGTCTTAAGGTAGCATTTAGGGTTATCGTGCGATAAGGTACGTTTTCATGCGATAGAGGGAGCCATGGCACGTTAATGTACATTAGCTTTAATTAGGCGCACTGACCTACAAACACAGCAACAGAGGAGTAGCACAATGGTTAATACATTGACTGATGAAGCAGGGGTCATGAGTTCAATCCCAGTGGGCTTTATGAGTAAGGCTGTCTGAGGCATTACTCTTTACTTTAAATCAGTGCTGTCTGAGGCATTTTCTTTTTTAATTTAAATTAGTGCTGCCAGCAAGCACACTTTCACAGTGCCATAACCTAAGGTGCCGCATAAGGCACCCTATAAGGCACTCCAGAGGGCACATTATAAAGTGCACTGTCCACCTGGGCACCTTATAAGGCGCTTTATAGAGCCCCAAAAGAGAACCCATAAATATCACATGAGAAAAATATTGTATAGCACTATGGGGGAACCCAGCCATGCCGTGGTCACTGCTCAGTCAAGGTGAGAGTGACCTCCTAGCAGGACATGCTGTGGCCACCCTGTCCGTGCAGGTGGTGTCCGGGCACCACAATGTCCAAGCCATTGCCCTATGCCCTTTGCAGATGCATCCTGGCCAGGCCACCCTGTCCGGGCTATACCCATGGTACCTTGCTCCTCATTATGCACATTGGCAGGCTGACACTGGCAACAGTGCAAGCAGTGTTGGCTGAGGAAGGTGTTGGCAACCACCACACAGTGGGTAGGCATACACACACTCCCACACCTATGCCAGCATTGTGCAACTATAGAGGCTTTTGGCAGCCCTGGCCACCACACCAGTCCTGAGTACAGTGCAGGCATGGCTATGGTATGCAATACTGTTGGGGTCATGCTATGGTACGCAATACTGTTGGGGTCATCACCAATTAAATAGCCATCAATTCACAATTGTGAATTGACAGCTATTTGATTGGTGATGACAGTTTGACCTGAAGCAGGGCGGATTGAAGTGAGAACCCTAAACACAGGACTGTGTCGTGCGTCTTCCGCCTTGATGATTTGGCCGTGGCAGTTAAGTTTTTTATTATATATTTCTCACTGCTGGTTTGATTAAAACGGACTATTACTTACCAAAGTCTGGGAGTCTGTTTTTCATGACCCCGGTACAGGGTATTATGTGGTCCAACAAAAAATAACGAAAGAACCGTTGTTTTCCTCAATTTTCTGGGTGAATAGTCCCTAATGAATATGCATGGATACATCTACATACTATGGGGGCGGCGCATAGAAATGCAGCACAGGCATCTTTATTAGAGACAGCATGACGCCTGAATGGAGTCTGTCCCTCCTGGACTGCATTTGGGAAACTCTGCTCTAGGTATTGCACATGTCTATGGTGTCTGTGCTCTGTAGGATAAATATAGGCATTTCAGGCATGTTTATGTTATCTGCAATAAAGGTTCCCTCTTTATTACCATGGTTTAGTACTGGGTAAAACATGGGGAGTGGGAACCACTGCTGGGACTTGAACCTGTGACCTTTTGCTCCTGAATACACTGGCTGCGTGTACTGCACCACACTGTTGCCCCAGGCACAACTCATTCCCTGAGAATACCATGACTGTTCATCAGACAGGGCCTGTCTGTTGCAGTGCATGGCACCCACCTAAACAGGGCCAGCCCATGGTCTGCTGTGGGCAGCTGCCCCCTCCACCACCAGTACCCCTCTGTCGTCACACTGACATGCACTTCTGCTGGTGGTGTGCAGTCTCAGGCCATCCAGTGTGCCTGTAGGCGGCTGCCTATGGTGCGGGTTCTGGGGTAGGGGTGCCTGCATAGACATCCACGCTCCCCCCAGCCCCGCCTGCCAATGTTCCATGCCCTTGGGAGTAGCTGTTGGGTACTATCCCCTGTGACACTGTGGGAAACACGCTCGTGCCCATGTTGGGCCTTCAGCAGTTGCTGTCTGGCTGCTCTACTGTTTCAGCATTCCTATGGGCCACCTGGGCATCACCCTAGTCCGCACTGTGGCCCAGCTGCACCACAGCATCTGCCGCCTGCAGCCCTCTGTATCCCCTTTTCCAGCATCTGTCCAGTTGCCCGTTCCAACATGCCCACCCTGCTGTTGTGGAACATGTGCACGCCATAGGAAACCTGTCCAATAACAAGAGGAAACCCTGATCAGCGCTATTTCACTGTGGGATCATTCACTTTGTATGGGGACAGAGCATAGACCCTTCCAAAATTAATATCTTTTTTTTGGAGCTTTCTTGGTAGTGTTTTTTGCTGTTTCCCATTAATATCACTATTGACCAGCTTGGTTATGTTTTTTTTCCATTTTGTTCAGGTCATTTTCAATGTTTATTTGCCCTTTTGTTCCGTGCACATCTATCACACTTATCACTTTTTGTAGGTTTCCCTGGCTTTGCTGTACATTGCTGACGGAAATGGTTTCTCTTCCCTTTAAATCTGCTCTAACGCCAGGGTTTCACTGGCGTTAGTTTTCAGACCCGGAATCCACAGCGTTAGTGTGCAGGGAGCCTCTCCCTTCCCACTCTCCACCCATTGACCCTCTCTCTCTGCCCCTGGGGAGCCTTCCTCCACCCTCCGGGAGCCTTTCTCCACCCTCAGCGCTCGTTTGCGTCGCTGCGCATTATCGCGCGATAAGGTACCTTATCGCCTGGTAAAGCACCACTATCGTGTGATAACATGCCTTAATGCCCGATAATGTCGCAGCAGCGCAAATAGCGCCCTTTAGTAAACATGACTGTGTGTACTGCACCAAACTGTTGCCACAGAGGTAGTTCCTTCCCTGGGGATACCATTACTGTTCGTCAGACAGACCTTGTCTGTTGGACTGCACGCCACCCACCTAAACAGGGCTTCGCCTTGGTCTTCTGTGGGCAGATACCAGGGCCCCCTCCACTGCCAGCACCGCTCCGCCACCATGCTGATATGCCCTTCTGCCGGTGGTGCTGGTGGTGCGCAGTCCCAGCTCATCCAATGTGCAGGTAGGCGACTGCCTATGGAGTGGGATCTTGTGTAGGGTTGCCTATATAGACATGCACGCTTCCCCCGGTACCGTCTGTCAATGTTATGTGCCCTTTGGGATATCTGCTGGGTACTGTCCCTTGGGACACTGTGGGACACACACTCGTGGGCATGTTTGACCTTGGTCAGTTGCTGGCTTGCTGATTTGCAGTTTCTGCATGCCTATGTGCCGGCTAGGCATCTGGCCTAGTCCACCCTGTGCCCCAGCTGCCCCACTGCATGTCCCACATGCAGCCCCTTGTACCCCATTTGCAGCCTCACCGTAGTGCCCTTTCGTACTTGGGCACTATGCTGTTGCTGCACATGTGTCACTACTATCACTTTTCTTAGTTTCCCTGCCTTTACTGTACATTGCTGACTGAAATGGTTTCTCTCTCCTGCAAATGTACCTCTAATGTGAGGTTTTCACTGGCGTTAGTTTTCAGACCTTCATTTCACAGCGTTAGTGTGCCTGGAGCCTCTCCCCGCCCACTCCCCGCCCATTGACACCTTCTCTCCACCCTCTGGGGAGCATTACTCCACCCTCTGTGTGCCTTAATGCCGCCCGAGACGTTATCGCGCGAACCCTCACGCTATCGCGCAATAATGTTACTTGTTTGCGCGATAATGTTATGTATCGCACGATAACAATACGTATCACACGCTAACTGCGCCGCTGCGACGTTATTGCTGTTTAGTAAACATCCCCCATAGACTCTACTACTATAATCTAGATGATATCATAAATAGCTGGAACTCTAATATAACCAAAGCTGCTCAAGCCACCACAACACACAATAAAACAAATAAGAAAGAATATAAAATTTAGTATACAACTGAGCTAAGGAAACTAAAGCAAAAACTTAGAAAGGTGGAAAACAAATAGAGAGTTACAAAAACAGATACTGACAACCAGCTATACATATCCATGCTTAAATCATATAAAGAAGCCATCAACAACAGAAAAAGAGAGTATCATACTAATCTCTTAACTAGATCCCTTAACAGACCAAGAGTTATTCGCCATAGTCAAATCTCTAACTAAGACACCTAATCCTGATACAGAATTACCCACAATAGAATCCCAAATTCTAACCAATTATATAGAAAAACTTAACCTGTTGAATTATGGTGATAACTCACCCAACCCCTACTGCCCTCAACTCAACGAGAATAAACCCCACAACCAAGCCACTTGGACCTCATTCCACCATATCAACCTCAAGCAACTCAAAAACACAATCGCAAACATCAATGCGACTACCTCCCCATCTGACCCTTGCCTAGTCAGCTGGCTCAAAGCCACAAAAGATGAGTTCTCCCCCATTATACTAGAAATAGTAAACCATTCCATAGAGATAGCACAAATGCCTTCTGCCCTTAAACAGGCAATCATATGCCCTATCCTTAAATCTAGTGTCGGACTAAACCCTCCCTAATTTCTACCGACCCATCTCCAGCTTGCCATTCCTAGCAAAAATCATTTAAAAAGTAGTACAAATACAACTGCAAGACTTTGTTTATTTAAACACTCCACTTGACAACCAACAACACGATTTTAGACCATATCACAGTGTAGAGACATTTATGTTATCTCTCATGAGCAGACTCCTCTGTGGCCTAAATAATAGTAAACAAGCTTTTATGCTTGTATTTCTCGACATTGATGCTACCTTTGATAGCATTAGTCATAGAATACTAATTTCAAGACTGCAACAGATTGGCCTCCAAGGCACAGTATTAGAGTGGTTTAAGTCTTACCTCACCGACTGCACCCAGCAAGTACAGATTGGTATGGCAACCTCCTCAACCTTCAAACAGGCACAAGGAGTCTTGAAGGACTAGAAAAAGGGACTGTTACTTCTGGAGAGAGATCTGCAATTGTGAGTATATACTTCTGGGAATTTTCTGAAAGGACTTCTTTGTATTAAAGCTAATTAATCTGTGAACCCACTGTTTTTTGTTAAATCAGTCAGGGCCTATTAGCAGCAGTTTAAGTTTAAATTTAAAACACAGAAGAAAACTTTCTGGTTACATTTCATACCCAGCAGAGAGCTTGTAGTTTAAATTTAATAGTCACTCAGGGCCTAGTATCAGCAACGTACTTTTAGTTTAAATTTAAAACACAGAAGAGAGCTTTCTGGTTCAATTTGAAACCCAGCAGAGAGCTTGCAGTTTAAATTTAATAGTCACTCAGGGCCTAGTATCAGCAAAGTATTTTTAGTTTAAATTTAAAAAACAGAAGAGAGATTTCTGGTTAAATTTAGAACCCAGCAGAGAGCTTGTAGTTTAAATTTCATAATAAGTCAGAGGCTAGCAGCAGCAAAAAGCTGTAATTTAAATCATATTAGAATATAGCTTAGCATAAAAGGCAAAACAGGATCAGACCTCTTTGAGCAACAAATAAAGGGGCATGTTTACTAACAGGCCGGTAAAGTGCGGGTCGGGGTAGAGTGAGTGTGCCGTATAAGGAGTGGGCGTTCCGTCCTGAAGAAGAAAAGCCGTGATTGACAGATGCGCTAAGGTGCGCGGCGCCTGTGTGCGCTCCGCACCTTACCGCAAATGAGAGCCGAACGGGAGGCATATGTGTCGCGCTGATCAAACAGAAGGACAGAGCCACAGCACAATGGTTGAAGCACTGACCAATGGTGCAGGGAGCAGGTGTTCGAAACCACACAATGCGCAATGGCTTGCTGAGGTGTTAGTTTATGAGGCAGAGGAATACTGGGCCAAATAAAGCAGCCCGCTGAGTTTTGTTTTGGCTCACATCAAAACTGGACGGGATAAGGAGGCGCGCTGATGTTTTTATGCGACATTTGAATACTGGGCGGCATAAAGCGTCGCGCTGATGTTATCTGGCGGCATATTACTACTGGGCGGCATAAGGCGGTGCGCCGGTTACGGCGGCAATCGCATAATGGAAGGTATAAGTGGGGCGCTGATGTGCAAACAGAAACACAGAGCCACAGCACAATGGTTAAGGCAGTTACCAATGGTGCAGGGATCAGGGTCCGATCCCCCACAGTGCACAATGTAGACAGCTGCCTGAGGTATGTTTATTATAGGAGGCATAGAAATAATGGACATCATAACGCGGCACGCAGTTGTTTGTGACGCAAGGTAATACTGGCTTGCATAAGTGGCGCATGGATGTTAAATTAGAAGAGCAGAGCCACAGCACAATGGTTATAGCTCCCACCAATGCTGCAGGGATCAGGGGTTCAATCCCCACAGTGACTAATGCAGACTGCTGTTTGCTGTGTAATGTTAGGAGGCTGATATATAATGGGTGGCATAAGGCGGTGGTATGCTGGGCAGAGAGCATTGCACTACTGTTTTCTGAGTCATGTCAATACTGAAAGGCATAAGCGACGTGCTGATGTGCAAATCAGAGAGCAAAGCTGCAGCACAATGGTTACCACACCAACCAATGCTGCAGGGATCAGGGGTACGATACCCAACAGTGCAAAATGAAGATAGCTGGCTGAGGCAGTAGCTGTTAGGGGTAATATTGTTTTAGGAGTACCTTATTGTATATTTGTAGAATCATAACTGATAGCAAATACACTCTCAAAGCAGTGTAACAGAACGTCGCCCATAGGTTAATGCAGAGGGCACATGTGAAAATGCAATGTCCGCCATGGCACCCTACAATGTTGGTGAAAGTGTAGCCAAGTGTGCTATATGAGGCAGGGTAAGGTGAGAGCACTGTCCCAGATGGCAGCAGTGTGCATTGTAACGTATGGGAAATGTAAGTCGGTGTGTTGACCAAGGTCTGCCATACCTGATTTGGCAGGGAGGGGCTGCAGACAGGGGCAGGCGACTGATATGAACAGGGGATTAGAGTGTATCTTATCTTGTAAACTGCCCTATTCCCGTTGGAGTACTACAGCTCCATTAAACTCATGCTCTGGGGAAGAAGCCAATACTCCTCTGTTGTGAATGCTGACAACTTGTGCAGATAGTGAATGATGGAGGGGTGTTCATGGTTTGAATGTTCCAGTGAATAAGGTTGGCAGAGGTATGTCAACTGTCTGTGTGCAACTGTACAGCAATCTGTGATGCTGTCTCAAAAGAACTACCCCCTTGTGCCAGATATTAATGCACCTTTTATGGTGTTTCAGAAGGCACACACGTTGCTAGGAAATGAAAACCTCATTCTCCACAAAGGCCATGTGGAAAGGCTGTCAACTCCCAAGACACTATTGTATGTAACCCATAAGCTGTGTCAATCAAAGGCATGGCAAAAGATGCCCCAAGGATGTAGAGATGAACCCAGAAACGTAACCCACTAGCACTAACATCCCTCAGTTGGAATGGCAAAGGAGGTATGTGGCAAACCCACACGTAACACAAGCACTGCACAGAGCTAAAACACAAAAACAATACAAAATTAAAAGAGGGATGAAGATCAGTTGCTGAACTGCAGAAATCATCCCCATCCCATGTGGCACCCATTAAAATGGACAAACATATTCTGGCTAAGTACAGTCATGCACAGAGTGATGTTAATGTACCGTGCTATAATGACTGTGTGTGAAAGAGGATGGTAAGATGTGGCCA
This sequence comes from Ichthyophis bannanicus, assembly GCA_033557465.1. Taxonomy (NCBI): domain Eukaryota; kingdom Metazoa; phylum Chordata; class Amphibia; order Gymnophiona; family Ichthyophiidae; genus Ichthyophis; species Ichthyophis bannanicus. Next base: position 1,595,442,109 of record CM066032.1, read on the forward strand.
GCAGAGGAGGCTCAAATGGCAGAATAGGTGACATATCAGGATGACTGTGGAGTAAAAGTGCTATGCAGAGCACACACAGGAGAGGCAATCAGGGACAGCTGCAATGCTGGAATGTGTAGGAGGCCAGGATGTGGGTTATCAGCATGCACATCAGGGTAGGATGGCACACAGTTGCCATTACAGAACATTGTATGGAAGGATGGGTAACAACCCAGTTGAGGGTACAATATGCTCACAGCACACATCAGTACATATATGACCCTCAAACAAATGTTAAACACCTTTTATGGAAAAGCATACAAATATAAGACACCACAGAGGAAGCACACTAATGACCACTACCACAAATCACAATGGCTAAACCGGCATGCCACACCAACAATGTGAGCTCCTTAGCAAAGACTGCAGAAAGAAAGAGTGCAGTCCATTAAACAAACCGCCTGCTGACTGTCAGGACAAGCAAACACCAAAAAGTAAGCATGATGAAATGCACATGCAGAGCTGCTAATTACTCATACAATTGCAGTCTGTATTTGTGATGTGGTGCACATGTGCACACACAATGAAATGTTCTGCAGTGGATACAGCATGCAAAAGAGGGGAAAAATATACCACAAGGGCAACAGAGGACGGTATGTGGATCATGTTAATAATTTGGATCAGGACATGAGAAAGTTCCACATGTAATCAGGTGTAACACACAACACCTGAATCACATAAAACCAAAACCCCCTGCTGTGTTGCCATGTAAACACCCTAAAGTGGGACACCTCTGAAAAAAAAATAATATGTGATGGCTAAGCAGCACACAGGATGCACCTTGACGTACAGTGAGGAGAGAGAAGGGTGTATGTAGAGGTGAGGAACCTGCTGTTACCTCATGGTACAGTCAGCAGATTAGAAAACAAAGGATATAGCACATGTGCTAATCAAAACAAAAAACTACAGAGTATAAACACATGACTGTAGCCACTCCCAGAAACAGTACACTGAGTACACAGTAACACACTGAGCACACTGAGCCAAGCATACTAAGCACACTGTGTGGCAACCGTGAATACCCAGTGAGGTTACATGTGTCTGCCAGATACACAGCTGTCACTGTACAAGGATGCGAGCACAGGTGGCACATGTACATGTGTGGCAAATGGCCCCAGACAAGTGTTAATGTGATCAAAGAGAGAAGGACTAACCTACTGTTAACAAAATGGCCTTGGACCCAAGCAAACACTGATCAATTCCCACTAGCACCCCATGTGGCCTAGGTCAAGTCATGTAACCCCTCATTACCGTGGAACAAAGACCAGTTAATCCTCATCCAATGATATTGACAAAATAAACAATGCAGTCCCTGGGTCACAAAGACGCAGGACTGATAAACAGGCAATGCAATGTGTGCCTTTGTATCACCCTGCTCAATCACCAAAAGAGCCACATGTATGTGGAATAAATATCTTTATTTGGTTTACACATCACAAATAGTGTAGTCAGTGCCATCATAATATGAAGGTGAGTGCATCTCTGATGGAATATTGAAACCCCTCTAATAGGGCATAAATCTAACTCACACAGAAAAGTTAATTCATCCACCACAAATGAAGAGCATGAGATATAATGTGCAGCCACTGCATACAATGCACTGGGCAGCAGACCCCCAGCCCCTACCTGATTCTGCATGCTGCAAAGGTGTAATGCACATATGAGTGCATGTAGAGAGTTGGCGCTGCATATTGAGGACACAACACACATCATGTGTCCCTCAAACCATATCCATCTTGCAACACAGGAGACAACCAAACCAAACAAGCCTATGTTGAGAAAATGTTTTATTGTGAAAATCACGCTGGGAAAGTAATGTGTGAGGTCTCACATAATGTCTGAGCTAGGAATCAAAGCTGCAACAATGTAGACACAAACTCTCCTCAAAATCACAATGAGTATATGCAACAGGTAGGACAGGCACATGAACACAAACAAAATACAAACTCAACTACCTTACCATACCTATACATATACCACCATGAAGGAGGTGGCCCTGCAACCTTTTCAGAGTAGACAGTGTTTGGCCACATATAACATAATACATGGAATGCACAATTGACGAAGTGCAACGGTGACCCACATTGCCACACTGCAAACATCATGTCGCAATGTGAATGTCCCTACCACAGGGCATAGCCTGGACTGTGCACATGGGAAATGCAAGGTGTTGACATACATGCAGACTGTCACGTCTGCACATCCAACAAACACAATAAGCAGCATCTGAACAAGGAAATGAGGGCCAAACATCCTATACGGAGCCACAAAGAAGTCTGAGGTCCACATGTTTTGTCTCACAAACATAGTCCGTCATATGCAAAAGCACCATCCACAGTGCAACATGAGACAGTGATGCCACACATGCACGTAAACACCCTTGTCACATTGACCACATTAATTAAAGATGGTCGTGTGTCCAAAATCATTGTTGAGGTAATACTTGTAGCATGTGCATGTGGAAAGCAGGTGGACATACACAATAGGAGTGCTCCATCGTTGGCTGTATGGCGCAAACATGGGTGTATGCTTGATTAGGAAGAAAAAGATGAGGGTATCCTGGGTGGCATGTCACACCCAGGGCCAAAACTTAACAATACTAAAACTGTGTTCGAATGGATCAGCTTGCACTATCCATGTCATTTGCTGCTGCACACGGGGGGAACACTGCCAAAAGTAACAATACTATGTGCAATCCAACAGGTGAGGTTAATAGTGTTCCACCAAATATGGCTAGGAATAGTCAAGCGTGACATGTCAACATTCCACTGTCTTTGAAAGTTCATGTGTGTTCTCAACAATGAGCAGGACTCCCTGCAGAAACATCACACAAACAGTGCAGAGAACACCTCTGTAATGGAGAATTAAGTAGCTTAATAGTAATACTGTCCATCGCAGTCATATGTCTCACTCACAGAGGTAAAACATCCAATGGGCCACTTTCTGGTGTAAAATGTCTATGGTGTTGTTTCTTCAAAAGGTGGGTGATGGTGACACCAGATGCACTGTAATAGATGTGTCCGGTATGTACTCAGCCCTGTGTCATGAGAGGATACGTATGTTTATTGTTAGCCACCTATGAAAAACACCACACAATGCACACCGTTACACCTTTGCAAATGCACAAGAAAGGTATGTGAAACCACACAGTACATTACTCAACAAAACATTGGTGATGACATCATTAATCCTAAACACACACATGGGTAAAACATGGGTATGGTCATGTCCATGCTCGTGTCACACAGGTGTGTCACAGCTACACACGACATGCATCTGTTTATGTGCACATAGAGGAAACATTATATGCATATAAGACAATTATGAATCATCAACAGGTAAACATAGATACAAATCTGCAATTAACAAATGTGCAACTTACCTTGTGTGTGCATCAGGTGTATGTCAGCAATCCCATGAACCACTACACAGCAATAAGAGGTGACAGTGAAGGCAGAGAATCTCAGCAGTCCGTGTACAAACAAAAGGTCAAGCCGCTGCTGATGCATGTCCACATTATGGTCATATCTGAAAATAAATAAAGGTGAACATCAGTGGTGACTCAGAACACAAGACACATTTTGTCGCACACCACACAACACATGTTGATAATACGCATAAGGTAAACAGCACTACGGAACACATACCACAGTCACAACTGCCCCCCAGGTGCACAGTCCCCTCACAGTACATGATAATGTACTATGCCTGAAGAGTGTCTCATCACACAGGCAACCTGTAATCACCCACACACAAAGTATGCATATTTCTGCATTCCAGCTGCAACACATGGCCTGTATGTGTCCAAGTGGACCTTTAGACATATAAAGGCCCCGTGAACCGGCAATAATACCCTGTTGTTGGCTTATGGTACAATGTTGGGGTAGGGAGCAAGTGCAGGCAAACCAAATACAAACCTTAAATACACACACATGCAGATATGCTGTAACTGTCACATATACAGTGTGGCACAGGACATGCTGAACACAAACACATGGGGATATGTGTGACAACAGCAAGGGATGGGTGATGGAGCCTGAAGTGAAACACAAAACAACACACCATCTGCCCAATATGATGGAGCAATGAAGATATGTTTTCCACATGACCCCAGGCACACACAATCTCCCTGTACATCCACCTCCCCCAACGCCAAAGCATATTGGGTGATGTTTCAGTCACATGCCAATCCAACACATCAACAGCATCTGAATAAACTATGTCCTGTGCATTGGGAAACACAACAGTAACAAACATATGTCATGTTCTACAAGAGTATCACACACTGCACCTTCCTGTCCACAACTCTCATACCCCACACCATCACCTAATGTCTGACTGCTCCCTATCACAATGTATAGATCACTCACATGTGAGAGGCAGCACAGAGTTGTAGGAGGCTATCCTCAGGTGTCCATAATCAAACCTGTCCCCATCGTACCTCTGTGTTGTTGTACAGAAAGATCAACAGACATGTCAGAAACCACCATGTTTGCACCTCATCACAAAGTACAGACGAGTCACACAGATCCACTATATTGGCAACAATGCCCCCTATCTTTGTGTAGGGGTGTGTCAATGTTGAATGCTAAGTCGCTTACAATTCTGGAAACACATATGGAATATGCATGAGTGTCTCATGTATGCAGGGACCAAATACATATCCTGGTGTGTAGATGTCATACCTTGAATCATAGTGACAGCTATTTGCTGATGATCTCCACAGATAGCTGTCAATGTGTGCGTCATGTCATTAAAACACCAATGGCATGTATATTTTTTACGCAAACCATGATGGCTGCATGCCATCACACTGTGTGGTCATTGAGAATGTCAACGCATGGATAGCCAATATGTGTACCTCAGAGAAACAAACTCTCACATATGTCTGGTTTTCCTTGCCAACATAATCCTCCCCTTCCCTGTCCGACTATCTATGCAATCTATGTAATGTGGACTGTACTATCCTACACTACTCACATACCCAGCCTGTAGCTGAGGCATGATGGCATATGTTGAGAATTTATCAGCAAGATATGCCATGTACTCCCTGAGAATCCTGCACAACCATAAGCCACCAACACATTCTGTGCTCATCCTGCCCACTGTAACGCACCCCTTGCTGATATGGGGTAGGTTATCCTCTGTATCTGTGTACATATGTAGCACTGTACTTAAGGTCAATTCGCCTACATGTAAATGTGGCAATACTACCTCTCTGGCTGGACAATGCTCAGATCCCCATCCTATAACATGTCCATGTCATGGCTTTCGGGTGCAGTATACATTCCGACACACTGTAGGGTGACATTAACAACCCTACACATAGATACCCTAATATCCGCAGAAACTACTACTAAGCATCTGTCCTGTGATATGTATGTCCTGATACGGCCATAATAACAAAGCAACACATAGCCAGCTGACAGGAGTGTAAGAACCAAATGTACACCCCAAAGGTGAAACATATAAATTCAACCCACTGGACTAATGTCCCCAAACGTGGACTGGTCTCACACTGTGAACATCTCACCATATGGCTAACACTGTTTCTCCACCCATATCATCACAAAACATCATTTGTGCTCAACAACAACCAGGTGCGAACACAGGCAGACACTAACTGTAATTTTAAACTTAAAAATCACACACAGCCTTATTAGCAACCACCCACATGATATGGCACCAAATGCTGTTGTGTACTGGCCACATTGTTTGTGCCTCACACAGCCTATATGTGAGTTGTGAATTTAGCACTAAAATACTAATGTGTTGTTGCATACAAAATCATATCCTGACATAAACTGTAACTGCTGTAAGCATAACACACATAGGATTAAAAAGCTGTGTGGGTAGGTAATACGCACATGAGAAGATCTCTCCAATCAACCTCCGTCTGACTGCTGTGCCATCCTGTGTGTCACCACTGGCACGTACAGGGGGGCACATTGGATCTTGCTCCAGATCCTCATTAATCTCTGCAGGGATATTGTGCATGAGAGCAATGTTGTGCATGATGCAAAAGGCTATGATTATATATGCAACATTCATTGGCTTATAATGTAATGCACCTACTGACCTATCCAGAAACCAGAAGAGACTTTTCAACACGCCAAAGGTACGCTCGATGACTGAGCGGCTGGAGGCATGGGCCTCATTGTACCTCCGCTCTGCACGTGTCCGTGGCTGACGTACAGGGGTCAGCAGCCAGGGCCGCCACCCCTATCCGGCATCACCTTGGAAATAAAAAGAAATGTGCGTGTCAATATTCAACATAAATGACATATGTTAAGATTTAGTAACCCTACACAAAACAAATTCTGACACAAAAATATCACTGAACAATTAATGAGCTTTAAAAAACACATATGCTGTTAGAAAAGGAACACATAGCCTAGAAAGTAAGTACACTCATGGGAAATACCCCAACAGTTCCATCTATACTGTAACATATTGTGTGTGTGTGTGCGCGACATGGGTATTGTAATGCATTTACTGTCCACATTGGCACCCCTGCCAATGAGAGACGATAGTAACGATTCACGTGTCACATGTTCATATTGTATGTCTGAACAGTAACCTAGGTAAAATATGCTGCCATGAGAGGGTGGGAAAAAAACAGAACATGTATGCCATGGAGGCTGGTGATAATGTGAACCATATCACCTAGATGCATCCTGTCCTGTACGGGCAACATATCTAGATCTCATACTCTGTGTCCTTATGCTGTATATTGCTAAACAGAAATTGTTTAAATTCCAATCTGTTCACTGTGTCTATCCTGGGAACATCCCACTGAAGGTGGGGTCTGCAAACCTGCACACTGTACTACTCATGTCGTAACCTCATAGAGATACACATCGGTACATTACCGTCATGTGTAGCTGAAACAATACAACTCTGTATGCACACACATAGCCCACAGCTTCAGGCATCCCCTTTCCAATTATGTTAAACTACATGAGGATCACTGGCCAATATGTGGCTAAATCATGATCATCTACAGTAGGCCAAGGTACTAGCACCAAATATACTTCGTTACACCCCTGCTGTGACATAGGCCAAATGCGTGACCATACATATCCACACGAGTGCTGCTAGCTGGAAAGGGCAAAAGCATACATCAGATATTCCCAAACACCCCCTCATATTATATACTGGCTCCTGGGTAGCAACAACAGTCCAGAGTGAGTGTGTGAACCCAACACACACATGAGACGGGTTACCTGTATGGATGAGCAATTATCACAAGGTTTAAATGACATCAAAGCTTTATTTGGCAACGACCCATAATGATACGTGCATATGCGGGCCCAACCCCCCCCCCCCCTCAGAATGTGTGCAGTTGATATTACCACACACTATGAGGGATTGTGCAACAGCCTAGCCACATGCACAGGGGTGTTGTCACCTGCACACCCTGTGAATGTCAGGATCATATAATGCTAGGAGTCTGATGGTCTATGTTTGTTTGTAGCTGCTGTATGTGTACGTCTATACCCCTGTAATAATCTAAACATACAACAGTCCCCAAACAAACATTGCTCATATGTTGATCTAAGTTTATGGTTTTAAATGAGTTTGCTAGCTATGTGAGTAGACATAAAGAAAGTTACAAACACATTACATACATTACGACACATGACATACTCACCCAGCAAAATACAGTCCCCATAACGTCCGCCCTCAAATTGTGTGAAGATTGCCGAGTGATGCAGGATATAGGAGTCATGGGTGGACCCTGGAAACCTAGGGACCACATTCAGAATATGCAGATTAGCATCACATACAACTGAAGATTCTTGGAATGGTAGTGTTTGCGGTTGCGAAACGCCACCTCCCTGTCTCTAGGCGGGACCAGGGCAACATGTGTGCAATCAATATCTCCCATCACGTGTGGTATCCCTGCTATTGTCTCAAAGGCCTGGTTCAGGTTCCCCAATTGTTGCCTAGTGTGGGGAATGGCTCTGTAATTCCCCACCCGGCTGTCCATGGCAAGCATTTATTGGTTGAGAAATCGTGAGAAGGTTGGGCGGCTCATGCCACCCACTGGATCCACAGATGAATTGTAACACCCATTTGTAAAAAAAATGTAAAGCAGCAAGGAGCTTGACTAAACCTGGTATTGCATGGGGACCGATCAGTCAGGGGCTCGAGGTCAGGTCTTAAATCCTCATAAAAGCTCCCTAATAGCCCTTGTGCTCAGTCGGTACAGGGAGATGACCTGGTCCTCACGCATGCCCTGGAGCTGTGCCCTGGGCCGGTAGAGGCGTGGCTGCCGAGCCTGCACCTCGGCACGCCTTCTGTGCCGTGAACGCACAGCACATGGCTGGACCACCTCCCAAGCTGGAGGTTTCTGAGTTGCTGCGGGACTACCCCCATGCCCTGTGCTGCAGCCCCGTCTCCACCTTTCTTTTATCTTTCGGGGAACACTACATCTCCCCTGTCGGCAACCGATCCAGGACATCTCGGACCCACCACGTCAGGGATACCACATGCATTAAGCATATATTGCTGGTCCATCAAAAAACTCCTCCCGTCCCACTACCGAAAACTACCACTCTAACAACACACCACCAAAACGTCTAACAAACACACAAAACAACCACTATACAGTCATTCCAAAAGTAAAAAACAACCCCAACTGACAATACACACACAACACAATATTAATAGCAATACAAACACCAATACAATCCGCTAGTACAACTGCTTAGACGTTAGTTCTTCTCCCAAACACCAACCACACTCCTCCTGCTCTTCCTCTACAAACCCTCAACGTGGGTAATGTTTGTGATGGTAATATATGTTCTTATGGGTGTGGTTGTGGTTTGCGCCAACACTGGCGCATGACGCGAAGTTTGAATCGGCATGCAGATGCCCGTTGGTGGCACGGAGGTGCGCCACTCTACGCATGGGCGTCGGTCAGTGCGTGCCCAAACAAGTTATGTGCGCCGGCGTGAACATGCGCACAAAAAACACAGGGACAACCCATGCGGGTAGGTCGTTGTAGTGCGCCGCTGAGTACTGCGGGAAACATGCGCAAGGTACAGTGTCTCTAGGGCGCATGTGCCTGTTTGTCCGCGTACGGCCACCCATGCATTGGCGAAGCACGCGCCCAACGCGACGAAGCGTCCACAGCCCGCCCAATTGCGACATGTTGTGCAACGGAAAAGACACATGGCAATACACTATAAATTAGGGTCCTGCACACGTGCATCACGTTGAGGGTTGACTAAAGCGAGTGCACAGTTAGAGAGAAGAGGAGTGTCATAGATTAAAGTCTGAAACAGAAGACAGTGGTGGGGACTACTGCACAGGAAAGAAGCACACGTGAGGGATAACAAAATCTATAGGGTTAGAGAGGCTGTGGTGGGATGTAGTCCAGAGGAAGGAGGGAGAGAGTCAGTTCCAGGGAGTACGGCAGCGGGAGAGAGCGTGAAAGATCAGTGAAAGATAGTAAGGAGCAGGAGTAGATTCCTCACCCCCCCCCTTTGTGCTAAGGATAATATTTCTGTTCCCTTTGTTAATGGTGTCCTTTACTGTGCTCCTGTACTGTAAACATTTGTAAGTCGTATTGCATGCTGTGTATTGTTCTGTTTTTTTTGTGGTTTAAGTGAGTGCTGTTCTGTGAAAGGAGCATTTTACACATTACAGAGATGGAGAGAGAGTTAGGGAAGAGAGACGGTGAGGGTGAGGGTGAGGGTGTGGAGGATGATGTCCCACACCTGTGGTGGGTGATACACCGACGCTACAGACTGCACATCCTAGGGAGGGACATTGCAGGACCATCTTTTGGGGCCCACAGGCCTGCACAAATATGTCCAAAACTGGGAAGGAGAAAAAAGGGTAACCTGTGCACTGGTCCACAATGCGAAAAAGAGCTCTACGATTCAGTGATAGAGAGGAACACTATATCCTACTCTCGGCATGCTAATTGAAAACTATGACCTCTTATTTGGCAGGCTCAGACAAGCGCACAACAGTGGCCACACGAAATGGCAGTATGGGAGGAGGTGCGTGGCTGCAATGTCAGAGGCAGGGGGCCCACACAAGGGGATGTTGCAAAAGCCTTCCAAAAAGAGGTACTCGGATATAAAAAGAGGAGGGTTGCGCCAGCACATGGTGGCTGGGAAGACAAACATGCGGCCTTGCTACAGGGTGGTGGGGGCCCTTTTATACATCACCTCCACACCATTGGAACAAGAGCTGGCAACACGTGTGGGCCAAATCTCATCTCCGTGGTAATGCCGGCGACGCCCTTTGACACGGCACATCCTGACGCAGGTATGTATAGTAAATGGCCCCCAAAGGTTCACAATGTCCCCCTTCAGTACACATCCATTCAGATGCAACAGACACTCCCATACCTGTGAGACCCAATACACCAACACCAGTGTTTAAAAAAGTGGTGTCACAGGTGTGTGTTATGGCCATGGCACAAACAAACTGTGTTGTTGCCATGCCCTGTCACAATATTACATATGTGTCCCTCGAAAACAGCAAACCGACCCAATCCTGTTTCCAAAACTACACAAAACAAACAATTCGACATCCAACCTGCACATCTGTGATGGCAACAGCACCATGATGATTTGTGGCATACTAAATCACGGTAAAGTGGTTGTGTGACATACTATTTGCAACAGTGCTACATGTGCTTCTCAGTGGGCCACAGGTGCTGGCTAAATGGGATCCACGGCACAATGGGTCACAGACAAACATATCCAACAATGAGGGAATATAGTATGTCTAGAGACCAATATTTCAAATGCATAATTAAACATAAAACAGGCAACCTGTCATGGTCAAAAACAAGTGTAAGGGTGATGTATTCGCACACATGTGGCGACATATGTTGTACAAGATAGGGGGAAGGGATGTGACTGGGGGACACATGTGGCATGGCACTCCAAATATACACATGGAAAATATGCAAACATGTGCATGGCCACACGACACACATGTGCCCCAGAAAACAGGCTGAAATGACGTCGACAAACATGTATGGGAGGGGGTGTCATGGGTCGGGTATGCAGCACACACGCACATACCCACCACCATCATCTCTATGTCGGTGTCTGTGCCACACATATATAGATATGATTATGTTGGAAACATATGTGTTTTCCGGTATTGTTCAATATGCAGGTGACTACAGAGTTAAAATGGGAGAGGAAGAGTGAGGAGGAGGAGGAGGAGGGAGAGGAGGAGGAGGTGGAGGAAGAGGGTGGACTCTCTGAACATCACAGTGCCAATGAGTGTGTTGGAGGGATGAAACCTGCTGTCTCAGGGGGCAGCCCAAGTGCTGTTGATGAGACCCAATAGAGACACCTGTACCCAGTCTATTCACCACTAGCGGGCCAGCATCAAGGCGAGAAATGAAGAACCAATCCAAGGGACCAGCGCAGCAAGTATATACCGAGAGCCCTTGACCCTAAGGTGATGATGGCGGAGTAGTTAAGGTACCATGCGTAATCTGCACGTCGCGATGCTGAAGGGTGGGGGCATATCTGTGGGTGGACATACGACAAGTTCATACATTCCAAAAATAAACACCAATAGTCACTAAGTTGGTGTTTGTGTGGTGAACGTTGCACCATAACCAACATGACATATTATCACATGTATGGCTAATGTTGTTGGGATATTGTTTCGTGGAACAAGAATGGCTGTGGGGTATAATTATATGGTGTTACTATGACGCAACACCCGAATCACCGAAGGTCAGTTGACACCACAGATGCAGGCCTAAAAGGAATGTTGTATAAGGGCCACCATGTTGTTGTCATGAGAAAAGATCAAACACACTTGCCCTTGCAAACAGTTCTACCTCATTGCAGGCACACCCCGAGATGTCTCGGTAAACCACAGCTAGCGACATCTAAATGATAGGTTAAAGAAACAAACAGTGACCAATATATATAGCAATGCAACCCTCCTCTGTGATGTATACCAGCACAAAGACCGCATTCCCCAACAGTCTGCCCCGCATTATTGGCAGGTGATTGTCAAATTACATAGCATATGGAGAGAGGTGCGAAAATATGTCAGGTCAACCATAGATTACGGATTCTACAGAGGGGTGTCTCAAACGTACAGTATGAACCATGGATGGCTTGTTTGGAGAGGAAACATTCCTCAAATTTCCTCTGTACATAAAGACATACACATAGACTGTAATCCAGACAGAAAAGGAATAAACACCATGTCCCGGACTGTAAGGGCCAACAGGGTCCCTCAACAGAATTGCATAGGCTGGTGAGCATGTGGTCCCAGGTTAAAGTGTTGGGCCTATGTCACCATACCGTGTGATGGTCCCCAGTATCATTACGTGTCATTACTGCAATATGTGTTGTATGCAACCATACAGTAATGAGTTATGACGCATGTCTATTTCTCAACAACTGGTTAAACAAAGGACCAAAACCGTGAACAATTACTGTGCTGCAAAAAAAACCTTAAAAACAAAATATGACTAACTACAACAAAAAGCTTGCCATGGTTGAGACCATATCAGTACACCAAGTATCCACACAACACTTACCAGAATTGGCACATCAACCCCTACCCCCCTCCTTTCCGAATGCAAAACATTAGAGCATTACACCAAAGACCTCACATAAACATACTGGTGGAATGATAGCAATTGTCAAGCCCAATGAGAAAGAACATAAAAACTGAAGCCACTCATCTCCTTTACAAAAAATAACCAGATACATCATCATAGAGCAAGCAACCAAAGAAAAAAACATTACCTAGTCGAAAAGTGTTATTGGAGCCACAAAAGGCAACTAGGGAATTTGACACACAACACTGTATAGGTACCTGGCCAGTGGGTAGATAGAGATATCTGACCAATCTGTACTGGTCCATACATACATTATCCCTTACATGCAAGGTTAAAAAAATAAACATACTGAAGCTCAGGCCTGTAAGGGATCCATATGCTATGTCAACAATGAGGAAAGCGGAAAAAACATATGTTGTCTCGGTGGTTATGACTGTTTTCCATGACCTAATTGCTGCATCCACGTTCACAAAGCCTGTGCAAGAGTTATGCTCACTCACCATAGTCTGATGATTATGTCTCCAGACAGCTATATTTTACTGTTTTATCCCCACTACATTGTCACATTTGATTTAACATAACAAAGTTATTCCGTGTAGTAGGTCTCTGACATCCCACACTAATCAATGACGTATTCAGCATGCCAATGTCTATCCTCAACTACACTCACATAAAGCAGCCTATGTTAATAAGGTATCACCCACTCTACACAAAACACGTAAATGCTTCACGGGATTAACGTCTGTCAGCACCATCACATTCTAGGAGTCATTCCCCAAACATCAGCTCACCCGCTACATTTTGTACACCACCAAGCCATTACATATCAGTGGAGTCATTGCACCAGGCAAATTCTTCCAAGGACCAGCACATACGGATTCATGTGTACATCCCATCACATCCAAGCCCTTATACTGACAATGTAACCCATCAGACCATACATTGTTCATGTCATAAAACAATCATTAGGGGCAGGCCAAACCTGATTTCGCCGTTCACACAGTCTTGACACAAATTATATGGCATCCCCCCCCCCCCCCAGTGAGGGCTACAGTCCAGTACAAACATCTCATGGAGAATAGCAAATTCCATAAACACATTAACACACAGTTCCTGTCCTAAACATGCCCCAAAAAGCTCATGTGTGCATCTTGCTATGCCACATATAGCAAAACCGCTGGCACCCATTACATGACCTGTGCAGGACATTCCCAAACACATCCTCGGTACAACAATTGCTTCTGGCCATCTGAGGTGTTTAGGCTGCTGCATAGCGTGCACATGACCTAAATAATGGATATGAGATGGACTCGTCCTTGCCCAATTCTGTTGTGCCACGTCAGTAGTATGTGGGTGTGTTATTGCAGAAGCTATTGTATGGACTGTTGTGTTGTCCTCCCACATCTTTTCCTGTATAGTGTTCTCTGTGTTTCTCTTAGTGGTAGTACACTGCGATATATGTGTTATACCCCTAACCATGTTCCCATATGGACTCAGGCACTATCACATTAGGCATTAGTGTGGTATGTGGATGACATGTTGCTTTATGAAACGGTGTTTTGCGTGGTGGGGAGAGGTGAGTTCCATTGACCACCCTGTGTCCCATTCACAGCCAATCGACGTGTTCTGGAGCGGATTACTGCTGTGCTGTGGAAGCGGAACAACCCAGGGATGTTTTGTGGCTGAGCTACGGACAATTACATTGAGGGGGTCGTTTAGCCAGGCCACTATACTCGCATGTGTGAGGCCCTTGAGGGCCATACGTGATGTTCTGATCCGAGCTGCACCTGCACCACCAATGTATCCGGAGGAGGATATAGCCTTGCCAGGGAGAGGGGCACGACGTGGAAGGCCGTGGCCGACCACGCCGTCAGTAACCTATGATAATTTATATGAAATGTAACGGCAGCACGAAACAAAAGGTTCTCTCTGGTTGCACTGTTCATTTTTAGCAGCAATGGACATAGTATTCTTCTGTTATTGCGGCTTGGTTTGGGGTTATATGGGGAAAGTTAGACATATGTGAAGTAGTATGTTGTGTGTGTGTTATGTACATTGGCTTGGGGGGATCTGTTGATAGTCTTACACACATGTTTTAAACAATAGTTTTCTATGAGCGAATTGCTGTTGATAATAAAACAGCTGTCCAAAAAATAGATACATTGTCTCTTTCCAAAGAGTGTCCATTTGGTCCCATGTTGTATCTCTGTAGGAGGGGGGTGGGAGGACCCTAGGGATCTGCAACCATGTCCACTGCATAAAGCTACTTTGGCCACACATCATATACTATTTCCATGGATCCACAAATATGTAATGTTTCACTAGACCACCATATGTGTCACCACAGGCCTCTGAGCTGCAGCGGCACAGTGTGCACAGACATCCATGTACGACATGGGTGTGGAACCGTGATACTGCGTGGAGCCGCAGACCAGTCAGGTTCTGAGGCATATCCCTAATGTAACTGATGCTGGCGATATGATATTCACCCATTACAATTACCATGACCCCCTTAATGGTTTGTGGCCCTCCAGACTGGATTTTGAGAAGCAACTGCCTTACACCTCTGTCATGTACGACATTTATTTTGGGGATGGGTGTGCAGATTGTCACAGACATCGGATGGTGATTTGGAATGCGTAACATTGCTCCCCGTTATTCTCACCAGCAGTACTAGTAACGGGTGAGTGGGCAATGGCAATATGTTGGTGGTGGGGGAGAGGTGAGGAGGAGATAGGACACACCTCTAGGTAACATGTTTGTATGTCGGGGGGGACATCGCGCCTTGCCCACTCACATTCCAAAATGGCAGAGGTGTTATCCAGGGTCTCTCAAAAGCGAGCACTGGAGGGCCGAAAAAAAAAAAATCAAAAAATCAGTCACGCATGACAGGCAGTATCTCCAATTCATATATATCTCTGCCACACTCATTAGGAATATAATTACAACACCTGACTGACCCTGCTGATCTACAGCAACCAAGGTTCACCACCCTTGCTGTGGACACAAGGGGTAACTGTGTTATAAATGGCCTGTTTTTATGGTCCATACACATCACAATACTGCAACCCGTCATACACGACACATTGGTGCAAGATGTGTGACCTGTGCCCTCACCTATATTAGTGGTCACAATGCACCCCAAACCACCAGAGGGATGCATGTTTACAGAGGCAGACATTTGTGTGCTGCATATTTTGCCGGCTCATATATGTGAGAACGGTGGGTCATGTATATACATCCCTGTGGCAAGTACGTATGTGGGGCAGCCACTAAAGGGTAACATGTAATTGCAGCACCTTGCTATCACACACCTACACACATGAGTTTCCCGAAACAATGAATGTGGGGCCAATTGAGGTATCACACGCATGTGGACACGTCAGGAAATGTAGGTGGGGGGGGCTCGGCACACATATGACATGCTGGCATCTATATCATATGCTACGTGAGACACGTGCCCATTACAGGGTTCAGAAAAAATACTTTAATATGTACAAACAAAAATAAAACCTATACATATCTCGGGTAGGGGGAAAAGGACATCACCCACCCACCAAAAACAAACCCGCCCCACCCCCACACCACACACCCGCAAAGAAACACAACACTCACCACACACTAACCCGAAACCCCCACATGACCCCACCCGCCCTCAGCCTGCCCCGTGATGGCGGCAAGGGCAGAACAGGGCACCCTCTGTGTGGACGTCACAGGGCAACATCAATGATGCCTGTGACGCCCTTCAGGGGGTGGAGGCCGAAAGGGAAGGATGCTCAATGTCACAGCAACCAACCTCTCCATGGCTCCCGCGATCAATTCCTGCAGGTGCACAAACCGGTGCACCCGCTGCTCCAGTGCAATCCAGAGCCTCACACAGATGTACAAACACATCTGCACACCACCACACACACATTGTTCCTGGTGTTTGTGTGGTGGAGTCTGCATGCACTGTGGGTGGGGCCCTGGATGTTGGAGCCACCTGCCCTTGATGGCGGGGAGCCAAACAGTGCCCAGTGCTTAACTGTCCTCTATGTCACTCTAACAGACACCCTGTGGGACACGCTTCCCCCACTTACTCCTCCCCAACACCCCCCACCACATCCACCCCACCCACATCACCTGCGCCCTCACCCCTACCCTTGTTGACCCTGGCACACAACACCTTCAGTCCCAGCATCCCCCATGACCCCCTCCGCTGGTATCCGCAGAACAGGACCCTCTGCCCTCCTCCCCACTGGTGTCCAAGGACTACCAATCCACCGGCAGCGGTCGCAGGTTGCGGGAGGTGGGCCTTCGGAGGGCATACGGCCGAGGTACGGGGGTCTTCGTCACTGTAATCATGATCTGTGGAAGATGACAGTCATCACGCCACACGGAGATGTGTGGGACACATCACATGTACCCATGCAGGTACCATGCACAGTGCTGGGGCCACTGTGACCTATGATGGTGGGCA
Source organism: Ichthyophis bannanicus (assembly GCA_033557465.1). Lineage (NCBI taxonomy): Eukaryota > Metazoa > Chordata > Amphibia > Gymnophiona > Ichthyophiidae > Ichthyophis > Ichthyophis bannanicus. Next base: position 1,595,459,178 of record CM066032.1, read on the forward strand.
GCCATGTCATCAATACGCACCATCACCATGTGATGATTCAGCATTTCCTCACGCGCTCCAGGTTATGCGCCATGCGTGCAGGCGCAGGACCCTCCCTTTCTTTCTCAGATCCTCGACCTGTG